>BPLS01000548.1:869738-900910 GCA_019656275.1 Rhododendron kiyosumense
AAAATGTTTCGGTAAGTCCATTATTTTTAAGCTTGAAAATCGCATGCAGTTTCGTAGTAGACCAAAATTATGGAATGAAGGGTGTAGTCAACTTTTGAGGCCAACACTTTATGCGCTCTAGTCTCACATTCCCATTTCACGGGGCAGCTAATCGCTAATTTTGTGCGGTTTGGCGTAGCCAAGAATTCAACTAAGTGGGGGCAAGTATGTTCATGTATCTCACATTTTTCTAACGTAATTCTTCAGGCAGATGAACATATTTGTAGTGGGCCGAACCCTTCAAAACCTGGGCCCTGACAATATGGGTAGCCCACTTTGTTGGGCTCGCTTGGACTGAACATGCGTGGGCCGGGTTAGACGTCCACTTGGGTCTGCGATACTCGAGTCCAGTCTATGAAAACCGAAGGGTCAGGCCGGGCAAAAGCACGCCCGACCCAAGAGCAGCCATAAGGGTGCTACTTGGAATCCCAGTGGCACGCTCCGAACACATGTTCAGCCATGTAGATTTCGAGTGCCATGCATGATGTGACTTACCTGAAACGGTTACGGGTAACGTACGAGCCTCAAGCAACTTACATGAGAAGCAAGTACATACCCTCTATAAAGTCTAAGGGATAAACCGTAAAGTAGGTGCGGCGTTTTTAGATCTCATATTTGTACTTTACCTTTAGGGGCGGAGCTGTAGTGTGTTAGATAGGGGCCCCGACCCCACCCATTTTTCTAAAATCTAATGTCAGATATATGCCTAAATTTTATTGTTATAAATGTGTACATTAGTATCTTTTAATCTATACTTTAATGTAAATTATATTACATCGCCTTTTGAAATTTAAATCATATTACATTTTTTTTTGTCAACAAATAATATTACATCACCTTATGAAATTTTGGGAGTTACTTTCATAGACAAGAAGTAGGTACAAGTATTTTTCAGTTACCAAAGAAAAAGTATAATTTCATATTTACATTTTTATTGATGGGTTGAGGAAATTAAAAATTATTTAAATATAGTGTATAGCACTAGAACTCCAAGAGGTATATTCTATATCTATAAAATTAGGGAGAATAGTTTTTGATTCTTATGTCCTACATAAATCATAACCATTAATTTGCCCCCATAAATTCTCTCTCTCTCTCTCTCTCTCTCTCTCTCTCTCTCTCTCTCTCTCTCTCTCTCACACACACACACACACACAAACAAATGGCGGTAATTGCACAATTGTCATTAATCAAATTTTATGTTCAAAATTGAGATCTCTCTCTCTCTCTCTCTCTATCTCTCTCTCTCTCTCTCTCTCTAATATGTTCCCTTTCTGGCTCTCCGCTCCGAAAGCCACCACCCCTTCTTAGCCTTGTGATTTTCTCAAGAATGAATACTCTCTCTAGATTAGTTTTGGTCACAAATCCAAGTGTAGATCAAGTTTTCAAGTTTCTACCTTGGCTTCTATCCTATGGGTACATTTTTATTTAACGGTTATTTGTAACGTCCTCTTATATGAGGTGGGACATACACATACACAGAATTCACTGCTTCGCCACAACCTAACCGTTGAAATATGTTGAATTACCCAAAGCGTAGGACTAGGTCGTTGTCAGCATAATAACTGAAAAGTTTGGGATCGTACCCACAGAGAATTTCTCTATAGCTTGTTCGGATTGTAGGTGTAAGGGTTTCCGGCATTTAGACGGTCAACTTTTAATTTTACTTTGAAAGGTGGAGAAACACTCTTATGAAAAAGACTAGAAATGAGTTTTTAAAAGATTAAACAAGTGGCATGGTCTAGAAGTTCCTAACAAGCGGCATGGTCTAGAAGTTCCTAACACCCATAACTTAGGCCATCCAGCCTTTCTCTTTGTTTACTTGGTTAAATCACACAACATAGGTTGTCAATCGGAAGATTTAGCGGTGAAAATGGTTAGACTTGAAACAAAGTTTGAATAACAAGCAAGTTCTAAGGTACTTAATTTTGACAAACACGAGGCGTGACATTGCTCCAGAATCATGTGTGTGAGCACATGATCACCAGAGATTAACAACACCAAGTTTTGCTATATAAAAGGCGAACTAAACTTGTATTCAAACTAAATATCAAGATTCATGGACTAGAAGCGTAGTTTGGAAACCGAGTAAGTTCTTTAGTACTCTTGGCAAACACGAGGCGTGACATCGCTCCAGAACCATGTGTGCGAGCACATGATCACCGGAGATTAACAACGCCAAGTTTTATTACATAAAAGGCGAACCCTTCTCATTTTCCAAACCAAACCTCAAGTCTTGAGTTGAGAAAAGCAAGATTAACCTAAGTCACGAGGTGATATTCACCCCATGGCCAAGCCTAAGCAACTACTCAACCACATTTGAAAGATTAAGCAAAAAGCTAGAAATGACAAACATATTTAACCGATGAAAACAAAAATAAAATTGATATTAAGGAGAATCTAAAGCCTAGCTACAACATTAACATACGACAAATTAACGGGAAACAATTACTTTAAGGAGTTCTTGAACAATTAAACTAAGAAAGCTTGAGAAAAACTATGGAGAAAACTTAGAGAGAAAACTAACCTAGAACATAAAGTTATATAAGTGAGAGAGAAAGACTTCCAACCTATTTATACAAACAAATCCCTCTATACAAAATATCCTAAAAACATACCAAAAGTAGTAACTATTCCATAAATGAAAGGTTAAAAAAGTGGCAAAAAGTTGTCAGAAAGCCAACTGTATCAATACAACCAAAACGGTTGTATGGATACCGAGCTGCTATGCTTGTGTTGGGAATTCTCCGTAAAGGATCTGTATCAATACGCTAGCCGCTGGAAAGAAAATAAGGCCACTGTATCGATACAACCAAAACAGTTGTATGGATACACACTTGCTAACTATAGAATTGGCCTCTAGATTCAAGACTTGGCACCCGACGCTTCTGAACTTCACCCGATGCTTCATATCTTGATCATTGGAGAACGGTGGCACTTCACCACTTGGCCCTGGAAGCTCAGACTCCCCCGAGGCATGTCCATGGCATCAAATCACCTTTGTTAGGGCGTAAAACCTGAAACATCCGCAAACGAATCTTACGTGTAATATTATTATAAAAGCTAAATAAACGCAAGTTAAAAACAATATAAATTGGGACTAGTCGCACCAAATATCTACAATATTGGGTGCTCATCATTCCCCCATATGAGATGGTGTTAAAAGCAATCGTTGTATTTAAAAAAATTTGAAAGAGTATTTTTTTTTTATATCCAAAAACAACCGATGTTTGATACTTCATTTATATTGTGTTTAGAAAGCGTTGCCCCCAGTCGAGCATGCACTAGTATATCTATATCTATAAAAAGAGAGTATTTTTTTTCAAAATTAAAAAAAAAATTCTTTGGACTGCCCCGTCGAATCGAAATTGTGGCTTCGATTACTATTTACCTTTCCTCCCTCCCAATGTCTAACTTAGCCGGCATCAGAGTGCCCTATGGCTAAACACGTCTGAGTAGCACTAGCCGATCGATCCCTTGTTTTTGCAGACTACGTACATTAAGGAAGGTAAATGCAGGTTTATTTGGATCCAACCCGAATAGAGGCGAACAGATTAAACCCCACATTATATATAATTCACTTTTACGGTTTTTGAACGTTATGTTCTACATAAATTATAACCATTAATTTGTCTCATAAATCCTGCTTTCCCTTCCGCCCCCCTCTCTCTGTCAAACTGTGGTAATTTCACAATTGCCACTAATAAGATCTTACGTTCAAATTGATATATTTATATATATATATATATATATATCTCTCTCTCTCTCTCTCTATCTCTCTCTCTTCTACGTTCCCTTTCTGGCTCTCTGCTCCTAAAGCTGACACTGCTTCTTAGCCTTGTGATTTTCTTCAAGAATGAATACTCTCTCTAGATTAGTTTTGGTCACAAATCCAAGGGTAGATCAAGTTTTCAAGTTTCTACCTTATCTTCTATCCTATGGGTACATTTTTATTTAACGGTTATTTGTAACGTCCTCTCATATGAGGTAGGACATACACATACACGGAATTCACCCCATATGAGATAGAGTTAAAAGCAACCATCGTATCCAAAAAAATTTGAAAAAGTGTTTTTTTTATATCCAAAAACAATCGGTTGTTGATACTTCATTTAGATTGTGTTGAGAAAGTGTTGCGTCGTGTGGGGTATGCACTAGTATATCTATAAAAAGAGAGTAATTTTTTCAAAATTTTTAAAAAAATTCTTAGGACTGCCTCCTCAAATCGAAATCATGGCTCCAATACTATTTACCTTTCCTCTCTCCCAATGTCTAACTTAGCCGGCATCAGAGTGCCCTATGGCTAAACACAACCAAAAAACACTAGCCGATCGACCGCTTGTTTTTGCAGACTACGTACATTAAGGAAGGTAAAGGCAGGTTTGTTTGAATTTAACACGAATAGAGGCGAACGGATTAACACCTACAATATATATTATTCACTTTTAGTGAGAAAAAATTGAATAAAAGAATTATTCAATTTGTTTTTACACTTTAAAATAACGTTTTCATTTTTATGTTGGTGATTATCAGTATGATGGATATTATTAGTGTAGTATCTTCATACTATAATATTACTCCCTCCATCCCAAAATGATAGTCCGTTCGCAAAACGAGGACTTAAAAATTCATATAGATTTTTGAAGAAAAATTAAATGTTTTCTAGACAATTTACTACATATTATTGAGTTCTCTAAATTAATGAAGAAATTTTGAATTTTTTCTTAAAAAAACTATTACTTAACTCCTTGTTTTGTAAATACTGGACTATCATTTTGGGATGAAGGGAGATAGTCTTTGTTTGATTTAATAAAAAAAAAGAAAGAAGGGTATTTACACTTTCATTCTCAATTTCTTTCATAAACAAATGAATAAGTATGTGAGTCTTGTTGTAGCCTAAAGAAATATAACAAAAAGATTCATATACCTTTTCTGCATTAGGTTAGAATAATTTTCAATAAATATATTATATTGAAAAACAAAAACTCTATGATATGATAAGTTTATGTTTATACTAGGTACTTTGCAACGTGCAAGGCATGTGTGCCATGTCCGTTGAATTGATCGATTTTTAATTTCGTTGGGATATAGGATATTTTAGTTTGATGTATAGTTTTCTATATACAAGTAGGTTATATTTATGCTTGCAAAAGGGCTATCCACAATAGGATATAAATGTGAATGGGCGTAGAAATAGTTGTAAATCAACAGAAATAAAAAAATGAAGCACAAATAGGGGAGAACCACTTCAACACTAACAAAATCTGAACAAACTACAATCAATATTGTACACCTAGAACTTGATGTTTGTATGGTTTCTGTATCCCATAGCTAAGGTAGAACTTGAAAACATCATATGATGAAGTTTGCCATCACAAAGGTATCTTGAATATCAATCCTGCAAATAAGAAAATTTTCTTGCAAATAAGAAAATTTTGAAACTGTTCAGTTCAAGTAAGGGAAAAACTTAACAGTTAACACACATTAGCGAAATCACTGCAATAACAAACTGAAAAATCTTGAGAATCAAAGATTATGTACATTGTTTCAATAGGCATACAAGCAAGTTGACATCAAAGTAGGGTTGCTTCCATGGTAGTTTTCACCCATACAGCTGGAAGACATGTACCAGTAAAACGACGATCACCATAAGAATTAGCTCAAATATCATCCCTTGTACAGAAATTAAGCTGCCAAAAGGGACTGAAAACCCAAGTACTTGGAATTGCGTACAGAAGTGGGGTAATAGAAAAGTCCTAATGAATAACTAATGCACCATTATGCTTGAAATCCATAACTTTTCTTAGCAAAAATACAACATCGCAGCTAACAAGTTGGTTGGATTTGGTATGCATTACCTGCATTCTGTTGGTACAAGTTTTTCTAATAATAATAATTCCACTTTTCTAACAACCATAGGCAAGAATACTTAACAGTTTTTTGTTGTTTGACCTGAATTATCTTCAGTAACTATTCGAGACAGTTAATTAAAGTGTGTGAGAGAGAGGTTGTGAGAATCGCTGTTTCTAACATAATTTGCATTTTTTTGCACACTGGGTATCAAGAAAATTTACAACCCCTTTCTGTTTGGTTGCCTAGAACATGGGATGGAGGGGAGAAAACTTTCCACTTGACAGGTTTAATATCTAATACAATCGATACCTTGAAATTTAATTGTACAATTGATTGCAAAATTAAAGCTCATGCATAAGAAGCAAATCAAGGACAAACTCATAGAGACAAATCAACCTGACATGTAACACTATTGCAGTATATCAACCTAATTGAACGGTATGCTTACATCGTCATATCTTTCCATCACCTTCATGTCCTTTCCTTAAATAGCCTTGCAGGTTTAATGAGTTTGATTTCTTACTAAATACATTAAGGAAAATGAAGCAGAATGCAATAGAAAAATCATATACCTTTCCCCATATAGGGTTTAAAGTTATTGTTGTGTCAGCATCGACAAGTTCTTTGTTTTAGAAACCAAATTCAAAGGATAGTGGCTTCTTATTGTGATGAAACCATGTATTTATCTAGCCAATTATTATTGTTTCAATCATCATACTATTTCCTAATCTCTTATATCTCGCAAGTTAGCAAAATGCAATTAAGCTATTTTAATTCAATCAAGTCTACGAATACACAAAAATGGCCACATCTGTCCAGGTCATACCATTCATCCATTGCAGTATTGTAGTACCAAAAGACATACTCTAGCCACTAACCCAACTTAGTAAAATGTTTAAAATGAATATGTGGGTTAACAGAGTTGGTTACCTTCCGAAAGAATTCTTGGAGCCATATTGACACGTCGCATAGCTTGGGTAATTGCTCCAACAAGAAGAAGAGCAGCAGCAGCAAGAGGAAGATACAACTTCTTCACTTTTTTGTCCTGATGATAGAAAATACAAAGATTCAGAGGGAAGGGCCCAAAGCAGAAATGTAAAATGAATAGCAGAGTCCACAGCTAAAACAACATAAATTTCATCTTGGATGGGCGTAATCGTAGAGCCTGTCCTTTTATGGGATGTGATGTACACACTTTAGGCTGCAGTTCTTCTCTGGATTTTTTTTTGAAAAGCGCTCTTCTTTGGATATGTCATAATGTACTTTGTGAATTAGAAAATGAATTTACGAACTTACTCTGATCTTTCCATGGAAGACTGAACATTGAATGATACTCCTTCATTCTAGCTAACACAAGGCTACAATTAATAGATAGGAAGAGATTAACAAAAACTCATTTATAAAATGGCAAAACACACAGCTATTTTAATCCAGTTGAAATATCATACCAGCCTTCTAAGCAACTATCAATCTGACGGGTAAGGCTCAAGTAGCAAACTTCGCACAACTTTATTCATGATTGTCTATAGTTCCTCCTACCTTAATCAAAATAGAGGTGTGCAGTCAGCTGTCAGTAAGGCACAAAATACAAATCAATGGGATTGTGGGAAATTGAGGATAGCCCATGTAAACTCTATCATTGAGCCAGCTGAGAATTTATGCATTCTGGCAAGTAACGTTAGATTGCACCCTCTGCAAAGAACTCCGGAAAACAACCAGAAAAAATACAAAGTTTATTCAAAGATAAATTCCAAATGGAAATCACAGATATATACATGCAACCCATAGAAATTAGCACTAACAAAGACATGCAAATCAGATATATAGAAACAAAATCACACATGCACGATAAATCACATACAAAAAATACATGGGAAACTAAAAATCGATGCTATGAATCATAACAAAAAGAAACAGAATAAATTAGAGCCGTGGAAGATCAAACCTTGATCACAATAGTAGACTCCATATCCAGTGTTCCAGGTAAACCGTCAAAGAGTTTTGTGCACTCCAACCGAACAAATAACCGAAACGCAAACCCTAAAATCAACGAACGAGAAATAGTTCAATAATTAGGGATAAAAGAGACATGTGTGCTCAGGACACAAAATCCAAAGCACCCAAAAACGCAGAGAAGTTTGATCCCATTACAACACAGAGATGTTCTTCTTTCTGAAAATTTCCCTAATCTGAATGAACTCAAAACCCCACATGCAACACACAAAACTTTCCAATTACAAAAATAAAAAATCCATTTACCCCTAAAAAAATAAATCAATCCATACGAATTTTGGTAGTGAGATCAAGAGGCAGGGCCCAAACGACGGCATTGTGCATTGTGGCACGCTTTCTAGCAGATCTCTTATGGGCTTTGAGGAGCACAAATCCCATCTTCATTGCTTGCTCGATCATATCGTTCTGGTCCGAATCACAAGGCCTAGACTTGAGTAGGCGGTCGAAGGAGAGGTCTAGATAGAGCGTCGATGTTGAATTGGCAAAACCTAGGAATGGTTCTAGAAGCCGGTCCTGTGATCCCGTTTGGAAATCGAAACACTGGGCCTCGCAGTAATGACGAGCGGATTGGACAGTGGCAAGCAGCAGAGGCGTTTGGCCGTGGATGGGCAGTGGAGAAAGAGAGAGAGAGAGAGGGAGAATGGGTGTGTTTTGAGACAGTTCAGTAGAGAGAGGATGGGTGTGTTATGCGTGGTGGGGAGATGATGTACGTGTGAATGAGGCGCCTCTTCGCGTCACGTGGGTAAGAGCCAAATTACAATTCTAGATAGCAGAGACAATTCACAAGCCCAACAATCAAGGGCCAAAATTGTCCAAATTGGACAAAAATTGCCAAGCAAAAATCATCCCAAACTTTATCTTCTTTAAGAGAGGTAGGATATTGGACCAAAATCTTGACTCAAGTACTGTTTTCAATATGACACCACCACCAATCACTTTGACTACTGTGGGCAACGTGCCTTGAAAAATCCCTTGCGCACGGACATGGGAGTATTTTGGGTGGATCAATGAATGCTTTTGTAGACGGAGTGCTCAATTCAGAGTCGCCACTTGGGTTTGAAGGTTCAACACTCAAGGAACCAAACTTGAAACGCTTTCTACGCTGTTTGATTTGAAAAAGTGAAGGTACCAATCCGTCATAACCATATTTAGGTTCGGTAGCCAGGTTATAAGAGAAGAAGGGTTTTAAGGCACCCCTCTCGCCCAATCCGGAGATCAGTCTTTACTTAGGTATTTGTTAAAATATTTGCAATTCTATTTGATTAATCAATTCTTTAGCCATTTAGGGGCGGGGAACAGTTTAATGGGGATTAAAACTGTAACATGTTACGGGAGTTTTAAACAAACTCTTGTGGGAGTTTTGAATAGACTGGACGGCCACTGTTTTGTAATGTCGTGCATAGGAAGAAACCAGTATGTACTGATCAAGTCATTGCATGCTCACCCAACTTGCGCACACAACACCATTACATGCGCGCAACAGTAGGTTTAAACCCACAGCTCTTGTTTTCAACTCTCTAGGCTCTAAAAATGATCAGTGCACACCCAGAACAAACCAAACAGTTTATAGTGATTACATTACACAGTTTAAAGGCTGAAAAAGCCTAACAAATGGACCAAAACACCCCATAAACAATGTGTGGGAAAAAACAGTGGCCTAAGGCCAAGTCACCCATGCAAGAGCCACCCACTGGAAAGTCACTGGATCAAGCACACCTGCGCACGCGGATTGATAACTTGCGCGTGCCCATCCAAGCTATTTTCAAGTACTTGTTCTCACATGACTGGGGCTCTGGGACATGTCCATATATTCCCCGGTTGGTGTTCCAACATAACAGAACTAAGTATTGAAATACAATCTATTTGTTTTAACATTAGAAAGTAGTAAACTAGATTTTAGCATGCTTACATTGATGTGTATGGAAGAAAAACATAAAACAACAAGACACCAATCCCTACACAGATCCGCACGTGTAGCCACTGAGTGGTGCACGTGGAAACGGGACCAACGCGCGCTAGTTCTTGCCTCTTCGATTTTTAAAACCTTGTTAGCTTTAGGGTTAGGGCATGGAATTGATTACCAGCCTTGAGCCTGCCAGCACCCCTTAGGGATCAGAATAGAAAACAGTAGGTATGTTATACCTAGATTGAGTTTGAAATGAAATTGAGCTTTGATGTGTTTGAGGCTTGATTGAGTGGTGTTGGATTGGAAACTTAGTGGTTGCTTGAGTGATAGTAGGATGTATTTGCTTGAGTTGAGAGACGTAGGGTTGAAAAACAATGGCGTTTTTGCGAACTTGGTAACCCTTGGCAAGGAAGAACCATGGGGGTATTTATAGAAGGAGCAAATGGTGGTGTATGGAGGTGTAAAAACTAGTCAAAGGGGTTGGTGACTTAGCCCTTAAGCGTTCGCTCTCATTGGATGAGAGGAGAAAATGTGTTTTATGCGGGGATGTGGACACCTTCTGTCTAGATACTGCTTTTCAGGCAAAATGGAAGCTTCTAATGTGCTGCACTCCACTAATCATGACTTTTGCATGCTGAATAAAACAAGTTTGACTAGACGCTTACCAGCGCACACGAGTCAATGCCATAGGTTGACCAGCACGGACCAATTGTGGACTAGCGCGCGCGAGTCCAAGCCACCCTGAGCTGGTCCATGGTCAAACTTGACCATTTGACCAATACCTGGCACTTTGACCCACACGTGTTGAGTCTTAACCAATGCATGCTAGTAGGGTTTTGGTAGATTTATGAGGTTTTCAAACACTCAAAGCTCAAACATGCGATCATTCCCAGGGTGTTCTTGATCAGTTTCATCATCGGGGAATCAAATACCGTAAGTAAACTAATTTGGACAGTTTAGATTGGGGTGTCTACAACTACCATCTCTCCACCACATTACAACATGCAAATCACTGCCTCTTCGCCACTAGCATTACCTCTTTACCACCACACCATTACCATCCACCATGATCACCATCAGGTCCGACCCTGGGTATACCCTACTAGGCAAACGCCTTGGGCCTCCAATTTTAGGCCCAATAATAGGGCCTCCAAATATAGGATTATAAAAAATATATTGGCCTTGTTCGTTTGGTAATTTTAGTTTTGGTAGTGGGTGGAGAGAGAAATATGATAATGATTGGAGAGAGGGGTAATGAGTGGAAAGAGATAGAGAGAGAAATGAAATTAATAATTGGAGAAAGATATAGGGTAATGATTGAAAAACAAAGTTAAAACAAAGTAAAGTATCAAAACGAACAAGCCTAATGTATGTTGTGAATTTTTCAAATAGGTTGATGTAGGGTGGGTAAGATTTGCGTGTTGGAAACGCGAGTTCTAGTCTCGATTTCTTCAAGTTTTTCACCTTCAATTATGGTAGAAAAAAGATTTTGAATTGACGCCGTTGGGGTTCGATCTGACAAGCAACGATACCAATGGCGTGTAACAATTAAGCAAATTACCATTGAATTACGCAACTATTTTCCTATTCATGTCAAAACACTAGTTTATATACACAAAAATAAGAGGCCCTATTTTCAAACTTAGCCTAGAGCCTCAAAAATTTCAAGGCCGATCCTGGCCACCATCTCTCCATCACACCATCACATGTAGCCATAGCCTCTCACCACCACCTCTCTGCAGCCATTGTATCACCTACGCCACAAATAAATGTAGACAATTAATAAAATTAAAAGAGAATAATTAAAAATAATACAATCACAATTCTTTGTCCCAACCTATTTTTTTAGTTTCCGGTTTTAATAATTTATGCTGTATTTGAATGAATTTTTGAGAAATTTTGTAGGGTTATGAATGTAGAGAGAAATGAGAGTAATAATTAGAAGTAAAAGTAATGATTAAAGAAAGATAAAGAGAGAAATAAGAATAATGATTAAAGATAGGAGTGAGTAATGATTGAAAATAGAGATAATGAGTGATTTTTGAGTTGAATTTTTATTTTTTTCCAAAAAGCAATCCAAACAAAACAGTAGCTTTTCTTTTCGGCCCACCCATCACGTTTTATTTGGGCCTAGTCCAGGCAAAGGCCCATTTACTAGGCCTACGTAATCCTAGGAAAGAAGGTTAGTTTGGCCACGCCCTTTTTTGCCATATGGACCACTTCTGTCCGACAGCGCCGTTAAGCGTCTCTTCACCGTCAGTTTCCACCATCCTACGGAGGATATGAAGCCACGTGTAACACGATAACTATTGGCCTATTATTTAAACTCACCAAAAGGTCCTAAACCCTTTCGTCATTCGCAGCCTACTAGGGTTTCTCTCTCTCGTCGATCCGAAGCCTTAAAAGGTATTTTTCTCCTTCCCTTGAATTCATCATTCTTCTGTACTTGATCTCTCCATAGTAAGTACGTAGATATGGACGTATGTAGTAGTCGTTGTAGGATATCACAGATTTCTAGGGTTTCGAACTAGCCATGCCTTTAAATCGAAGGAAAACGATAGATATATGATTGCTAAAAGTGCTAAGTGGGTTTAAAAATCTGATTGCTTGTACTATGAGGCTTAGGCTGTGTTCGGGTTGTACCATCTATTTGCATTATTTTATCGTATTTTTTTTGTTTTTTGGGTTTATAAGAACGAACGGAGGCTAGAAATGCTAGCTTCTGGGTAAAATGTTATAGACATGTGGACGGTGTGGTGTTTTTTAGTAAAATTCTGGATTTTTTTGACCTGCCAAAACAGTTAACGTTGATTTCAATTTTTTAGTTCTGTTAACGTGAAATCTATCTTCAAGTGCTATAATCTCTGTTTTTTTAATTATCTTAATAAGCCCAACACGTTTCATTTTTGTTTTTGGCTTGAATCATGTGTTTATTATGCATTTTTTGGTTATTTAAATGGATATTTTGGCGCAGAGTTCTGAAGATGAGGCCGGTGTTCTGTGGTAACTTTGAGTTTGACACTCGCCAATCAGACCTGGAGCGATTGTTCTCAAAGTATGGGAGGGTGGATCGTGTTGATATGAAATCGGGTACATTTTATTACTTAGGTTTCTCTCTGAGTTGTTAGAATTCATTTGCTTTATATATTCTTTTGGGCCTCTATTCGTTATGTGGCTCTAATCTTTGAAATTGCTATCTTACTGTGATAAAGATTCGAGGAACTTTGAATTTAACCTTGTAGATGTGTGGAAGTTATGCGCTTATTATGTGTCATTATGGGGATTACCTTTGTTTCTTGTTATAGCATGGACCATGAACTTTGAAGATTATATATTTTGGAATAGTGCATGTGTGTATTATAATGTTGATACTTGTTACCGTAAGTAGCGACTCCCAGGAGTGGGACTTTCTGGAATCCTCATGAGGAAGGTGAATCCATTTCTTGTAGGCTGTAGCTATATTTTTTAATTCCAGGAAGAAGTTATCTAAATTGAGTTTTGAGCATATTAAAGGTGCATGCGAATCTACTGTTGCTCCTTCACATCATTAAAGTGGATGTGGATACTTATGTACTGTACATGATATCCAGCGCGCGGGAGATAAATGGCAGCCAAAATTTGAAATTTCATCGAAGAAGAACTCCGTATTTAAATGTTTGTTTTGACGCAGGAACATCTACTAGGGGATAATGAGCTTCTATCTTGGCTTGCCAACATCTGTGCTATATACTTGTAATGCAAAGGAAACCTACCTGCCTGCCTGATCTCCTACTTTCAGATGGAATCGTTTTGCATTTCATTTACTCGATCATCAGTCACTCCATCTGTCTCTCACTTACCTCACTGCCCAAAGTTGCCATTTCACAAGAATAGTTTTCGTGGGGTCTATCAATTCATCATGCTAAGCCTGCCACCTCTGATTATGAGGAGATCACTGAATCCTATCATGCCACGCCTTCCATTTCTGAAATTTCGTGCTGTGTGAATGGCGAAGCATTCTTAGCAATGACAACTCAGACCTGAAATTTGGATTTTAAGTTTTAACATGCCTCCATCATCATGCTTTAGTTCATCATTCAAGGCCTCTACATCCTTAAGTTCATCAGCTCCTCACGTATTTGCAGGTGTTGTATTTCATTTATCATTGCCAGGGAAGAGATCCTGGTTTGGCTATTTTGCTGCCTTATGGGCTTTCTCAGTCGAGTCTCATGCAATAGACTTCTGCCTCTGATTTGGTTCTTTTACTGCAGGGTATGCTTTTGTCTATTTTGAGGATGAGCGTGATGCTGAGGACGCCATTCGTAGTCTTGACAACACACCATTTGGATATGACAGGCGCAGGCTGTCCGTGGAGTGGTCTAGGGTTTGTTGATTCCTTGCATTGTTTTTCTGTTTTCTTGTCAACATTGCTTTTTAGTTTTCCTTGCAATAAAATAAATTTTGCTCAATTCGACGCTTTTCATGTGAGGAAGCCCAACCATCATTCGGTTCTATTGGGATGACAGAGTTTACCTCTTTGTAGGGTGATCGTATTCGTGGCCGCCATCGTGATGACTCTAGGTCAATGCCAAACCAAAGACCCACCAAAACCTTGTTTGTCATAAACTTTGATCCAGTCCGCACAAGGGTCCGTGATATAGAAAGGCATTTTGAGCCTTATGGGAAGGTTTCACACGTCCGGATTCGAAGGAATTTTGCATTTGTGCAATTCGAAACACAGGAGGATGCCACAAAAGCTCTGGAGTGTACGCACATGAGGTAAAAATGGTGTCTTTGTTCTTTCTGTTGTTTATTAAGAGTTTTTATTCCCAATTTTGGTAACACAGGACCTAATTGGATATGGGTGGTCTCCTGTTTTGCAGCAAGATATTGGATAGGGTGGTTTCTGTTGAGTATGCTCTAAGGGATGATGATGAGAGGGATGTCAGAAATGAAAGCCCCCGAGCAGGGTATGGTAGGCGTGGAGATAGCCCTTCTTACAGACGCTCACCAAGTCCAGTGTATCGCAGGGCTCGACCAAGTCCTGACTATGGGCGGCCCCACAGCCCAGTGTATGACAGGTACAATGGTCCGTCATATGATAAACCCAGGAGTCCGGAGTTCAATAGATATCGAAGGTAGGTTGTTGCCAATGTTTAGTAAATGTTTTTTATCTTATGCTTTTTCTGATAGTAGTTATGTGCTGGTGGAAGTGTCTTTCGTGTGTGTGTGTATTTACTTGTGAGTGTTTTTGTTTGAAGTTTCATAGGCTTGGCATTTGTGATCTTTAATTTTTCCCTTTTGCTTTTGGCCTTGCAGCCGATCGCCTGTGCGAAGGTCAAGGACATAAGAGGCCATCAGGTTGAAGGAAGGATAATGGTTGCTTGACGTGTCATTTTGTGGTGGTTTGCTAGAGCTTTAGGTATATCGTAGAGGTAGAAGCTGGTCGGAGTTTAGTAGGATATTAGTAGTATTTGAAAATTGTGGATTGATGGAACCTTTGGTCTGCGTAGTAGATGTTTGAGTCACTGTAATGAATGAAACTTTTGGTCTGCGTAGTAGATGCTTGAGTCACTGTAATGAATGAAACTTTTGGTCTGCGTTCAGACTGTAATGTTATCTTGCAAACTAGTATATGTATAAATCTTCATTTGCACTGCAAGGTTTCATAATTCCGTTTGGATCTATATTGTCGTCATAGTGATCTCGTGTGGTTCTTTTCACAAATTGAGATAGTAGGCATTGCACCATTCAACCTCTTTTTCAAAACGGAAAAAGGAAGTGCAGCATCTTTGAAAATTGCTTCGACGATATCTGTTTAAATACCTGTTCTTTAGGGTGAACAACTTTCTTGCTTTCACTTATTATATTATTGGCCTCCGCGGTTCAATGTTGTGTCCAAAACACAGGTTGATAATTGTCTGATCATTGCTTCCTATGCTTGCTTTTTTCTACATGTGATAATGATAATTATGAATGCTTCTTTTGGTTCGTGCATAGCATAGCACAACTGTATACATATGCATCACATACCGTAACCACCAGCACACAATTCATTGCCCGAACATATATGTAATGTAACTGTGGACAAGTACATAAGTTTATTGTGTACTGTTACCATGCAGTTTTACATTCTGGATCGACTCAACTCCCGATCAATTGCCTTCTCTAGCCATATTTCAGCATCTTCCATCATTCCAGGGCTGAGCCTCACCATCAGGACACAAAACTCCGTCTCGTTGAGTTCTCCATCCCCATCAAGGTCTCCTTCTCTCACCATCGCTTCTGCATCCTCTTTACTCATCCCCTCCATGCCCAACAGCGCCGAGTTCTTCCTCAAACTCTCTGTCGTAATCAACCCGGTTGCTGGGTCCGCCAGTAGCCGAAACCCTCCACAAAGCTCCGACACGAACGTGTCCACGTCTAGCTTCTCCGCCATCACTGGCAACAAATCTTCGTACTCCTCTCTATCTTTAGTTTCCATTTTTTGCTCCCCAGAGATGTGATGTCGCTTCAAAACGATTTATAGTAGAAGAAACTACCTCGCAGGCTAGCATTATATACGGGTTATATCCAACTGGACGGTTGGATTTATATTGTAAGATCGTCCACGCTTGCGGTGTGTGTGAGAAACGTACGTAAGATTATTTTAAGTCTTCTATCTGGATTTTCTCTTTGTATATTATTGCAATTTCGATTTTTTCTATCTATGCAACAGTTTCCAGGAAATTGCCTTTTGATAGCGGCCGTTGGCCAGACTATGGATGAGGGAGAAATAGCTTTAATAGTTTGTCCGGAGGTTTAGCTTGCTTTTTTTATTTTTGGTAGCTTGCTATGAAGCTTCCTAGCCTTCCTTTGCAGAGCTATCATTCTCTCTCATAAATGTTTTATATTTATTCTTCTTTCTTGTTTCCTATCAAAAGACCTGACTTGCGAATATAATACTATTGATCCCGATTGGTTTTGGCGACGGTTTTTTGTGCGCTTTCCTATGGTGAAGATGTTTGCAGCAGATCCGGTAATGTTCCGGTGATGATTCTCCGGCCCTCAGCGGGAATGAGCATGTATGGTGCACGGTGCAAACCATAATTTTTTCCACCCACCTTCTTGAGTAGACTGATGGGTTCGACACTGGAGCTGATTTTTTGCGACTTTTCTTATTTTTTGTTTTGTTTTTGCTTTCATTCTTTGTGATTTGTTTGATTTTAATATGGATGGGATGATCTTTACCATTGAAAAAAAAAATAGTGTTGACAAGAACAAGGAGATTATGTACTGCGCTATTGCACTATGGGATTGTAGTGCACCATGATGAAAACATACATGCTAAAAAAAATAATACTATTGACAATAACAAGGAGGAGAGTGTGAATTGCATTGTTGCACTACGGGAATGTAGTGCACCGTGATGGAAACCTTCGAGTTGTGATTATTATGACTGGAATTGTTCATTTTGCAGAGATCCATTAAACACAGTATTTGTGCGTTGTTAAATTAATCGATTATTAAGTCCATATGATTGAGATAAATTTTATCTTACAATTCATTCTTTGAAATCATACTGACCATCCATCTTTCCAAACAAATGTTTTTAGATCCCGATGATCACAAGTGCTAGTTTTGGCGACCTCTGTAAGATGGATCATAAAGATTATGAACCATTCATTTTACAGGTCGCTGAGCACTATATTTGTACACCAAATCCAATTAATTGGATAATGACATCTGCAAGATTGAGATACACTATTTTTCCAATTCTCTAAAATCACATTGATCATCCATTTCTTAAAAATGTTCTCATCAATCTACTCTTTTGCAAATACTTTTTTAGCAGTATCTGTGAAATGAATGATTCAGATCATGACGATGAGATCTCGAAGGGTCCAGTGTGATTCGTGCACAATAGGACCCAGGGTCCCAACAACAAACAAGGACCTTCGGCAGGTTCTATTTGCCTTGCCTGTCCGCATTTTTCTTAGTAATTTGTAACTTGGATGGTTTTCGTATTAGAGGCTTTTTAGAGTTCGTGATTTTCATTGGAATTTCCTAAACTTGTGGCACTGGTTAATACGCGCGTCCATAGAATTGTGGGAAGGTTGCTACTGTAATCATGATTTAAATCATCCCAATGAGATCGTGGTTATCCCGAATGGGGTTAGTTCAGTTGTTTTGTCTGGAACTTAGGAGTTTGCTTATTTCCAAGGTTTTGATCTTATGTAAGATTCTTATTGCTTTCACCTCTTGGGCCCATTTCACCCCCACATGTTTGCGTGTGCAATGACCGAGAGGGGCTGTAGTGTGTTCAAGCTGGCTCGAAACACTCTGCATTCCCCTACGTGTTAGCGTGTGAAACAACTGTAGGAGGAACTGTAAGGATTAATCTGAGGTGCAAGAGCTGACTCGAAATACTCTGCATTATCAAAAAAGAGAATGGCACGGAAGGATTGTGTTTCCTTTCATAGAAGAATGAAGAGGTGTGGGCATAATAAGTCGACTCCGGCCCCATTCCACATTCTAAATTAAGTACTTAAAAAATAAGGATCTATTTTCAAACTTAAAAATAATGGATTTATGAATATATATTTTTTAATTTCAGTAATCCTATTATTTTTCAACTTGAAAATTGTAAACAAATACATACTTTTTAAGAAGGTAAACCGGAACATCACCTCCAAAGTCCAAACAAGTAAATATCAAACCATGGCCTGTTTTCTTTTTTCCCAAAATCTCGTGGAGAGAAAACTTTAGCACGAACGGAAAAGAATCCACCATTATAGCTAGGAACAGTAAATGTCTTGCCCAAAACCTTCCAAAATCAAGGTCTGACGGCAAACTGGTTTTAGTAAGGTTGGATCTGGATGCATCTAAATAATCCCAAATACTATCTTTATACTATACTATACTATACTATTGGCATTTCCCTTATAATTACTATGTCATCATCAAGATAATTAATTAAATATATATGTAAGATAATCAGCTAACAATTCATATCGATTCCAATCGACAACTTGAACTAGTTAATAGTAGAAGCTATTTGTTCGAACATCTTTTCGATCATTCAAAATACGATGATTGAATAGAAGAAAAACTAGCATAAATCAATGGGAAGGAAATTCTGATGCCTTGGTGGTGATCATCTTGGCCCATGTAAATACAGTTTTCCCCTCCTTGTACTTGTGTTCTTGCCGGTAAGTTTTTTGATACTTCCAGCCCAAAGCCATTTTACAATCAGAGCAATATACATCCGCAACCATGTGTACACCGCTTATAAGTGGTCGATCCTGTCCAGGCCCCTCGAAAACGTTCATGGCATGGGAGAATAAAAAGGCTCGATCATTTCCTGCCTACAATCGAGAAATGACCATGCACGGAACAACACAAAGGTTAACATAGACAATAATGTTTAAGTTCCAAAAAAACATATAGACAATGTTCTAAATTAATCATTACTAGTGTTAACCCGTGCCTACGGCACTACGCATCCCAATTGGATGGGGATGACAGTTGTATGATTTAGGTGAAAACCATGGGCACTTAACCGGAAAGTGGGAGGATGCACTACAGCCTTTGGATCAAATGAATCTAAGCCGTTCCAACAACTTGTCCCCACACTCTTCTGTTTTATAATATAGATGGATACGAGTTTAGAACAACATGCACAACTAGAACATGTTTATGTTCAAGGCTTTTTTGGGATGTATAAGAGCATCCACATTGGCATTTCTAAAATCAAATCATTCCTAAAGTTACAAATGTTTGGGTCAAAAAGTGCTCACAACGGAATAACCAAAGTTAGCAACATCTTTAACAATAGCCAAATTTTTTACTTTAGATAACCAAAATTAACAACTTTTTTCCATTATCAAATTTGATGGATCCCACATCTAAATCAAGTATACCCATCATTGTGAGACTTGATATTGTTAACTTTAGGAATTCACTAAATGAATAATTAAAAAATGATGTGACGACTTTTGGCTGTCCAATTTTGAGTATGTCATTGGAGATGCAGATGCTCTGAAAGTCGATTTTTTTAACATAAATTCTTTAGTCTTTAGTGAACATCTAACAATATTTTGTACAGAAGTTTTGAATAAAATTCAGTAAAGACGAACGAGGTAAAATAAAATCAAGAAGTTTTAGACATTTTTTATCCTTGGTAAATTTTGCACCAAATTTAGCTCAAACAATTGGATAATGCTACGGTATCTTTCCTCTTGTCTGGGGATAACGTATTCCAATATAACATAATCACTCGAAGACATAGTAACATTTTACCACCGGAAGGATCACTCGAAGACACAACATTTTTCAAAAGAAGGCATACCATTTTTAATATGATTAAATTCATTTTTTCATGGTACTGTTGCCCTGCCATAACATTAACCACTCGAGGTATAATATTAACCATTTGGAGGCATAAGATGTTACGATCCATATATAAGGGGGACACCTTAGGCGTTTCCCAAACATTTCATTAATCACAAAATAGATTTTGGAGAAGGACCGAGCTAATTAAACAACTAAACTTCAACCATATATATATAACTCATCATACCAAAGTTCAAGAAACAATAAATTGGAAACGTTTTACCCTAAAGTTTTTGTCAACGATGTCATCATGAAGGGCAACAATGTTTCGGCAGTTGAAGCAGCAATACAATCGAGACCCAACTGCATCCTCCATCGAAGAAATTCCAAGACCTAACTGCATGCATGTTGCACATGCATTCTGGATTAAATTAATTGAAGGTATACAATTTAGGAGATTAATTAAAAGTAAGTAAAGAATCAAACAAGATACTGTGAGATTAAGAAAAATATTGTTCTTTTATCGGCAAAAGTAATATTTTATTTTAAAAACCTTGAAAAGGGTCCATCAAGTTATGGGTAGAGGAGGGGAACCCAACCAAAAGTTGAAAGCAAAAGAAAAAAAAACACCCAAACGCAAATGAAATAGATTGGCAAAATGTTGATCGGGGTACCACAGCAATTAACTTCCCCTAAAACAAGGAATAACATTATATTTTTGTGAATCTCACCTCTTAGTTGATTTTTTGTGAATACGCTATAGTTTTGCTAACTCAGAGGTTTCATACTATATTCATTAATTCTTCAGTTAAAAAGAATTTAAAAAGTATTGATGTCCTCTAAAAATCCGAATATTCACGAAAAACTTCGTCTAAAAGAGCCTTGCGGAAATCATTCCCTAGAAGTAAGAAAAAGCGATACGAAACAATAATACGAAGAAATCAATAATCAAGAACCACAAGACAATGAAAGGTATTTGATTTGCGCACAAATTGACCTAGACATTCGATTATAAAAAATAAAAATAAAACGAAAGGTATTTTTTACCTCTTATACGGGCATATGCATCAATAAAAGGTTTTCTCTTTTCTAAGATGGCCAGAGCTTTATGCAGTAACCTGTGAAGGCAAAGCCTCCTTTTGAAGGACTTTTATACGCTACACTTTGAACCCCTTTTGACTACCGAAATATCTGTTGATATTTTGTTCACCTTCCTTAAAAAGGATGAACATTATTATTCTTCTTTTTTTATTGGTTGAAATTGTATAGGTTCCACATGTGCAATATACTTTTTGGTAAGTATGACATCATTTTGTGATGAAATCCACATCATTTCAACCAATAGAAAGATGGATAATATTCACCCTAGTGCAAGTCAACAAAACTCAACTCTTTGATAAGTGATTCAAAACAAGTCTTTTAGCGAAACCCAAGCGACTCAAATTCTCAACAAACCGATATACATGACAAAATCAATACTGAAAAAATACACCTCACCACATGAGCAATTATTATTTTCAACACGGACATATATTTAGTGAGAAGGGAAAGGGAACGTGGGGAATAAACCATCGATGCAACACTACCTCGCGTATCAAGATTTGAACCCAAAACCTTCCGGTTAGGAGGATTAAGAAAGTGTCATATGAGCTAGAGCCCATTGGCATTAGCTAGTAATTAGAACTAGTAAAAAGTAGAATACTCCAATGTTTTGTCGCCTTATTGTAATCATTGTCGCATGGATAATTCTCACCTAATGTCAAAAAGGTAAAATTCTTATTTACTTTTCACATATATCAATTCATATCCATATTATTATAAAAACCTTTTTAACGGATGGATAACTATGCACTTTTTGGCACTTTATCTGTTGGAACATATTGTAACGATTGTATTTTCATCGTTATGCTCTCTTTGTTCTTCATATTCTATTTTCTAGTCATGGTTACTTGGTCACCATTTCTCAAATACTATTTTACAATAAACGTTGTAATTACTGTATTGTCTTGCCAACTTAGCGATCGCTATTGATGAGTGTAAGATAATACTCACTCACGTAATGCCAAAGAGGTTAAGGTTTCAAAACAAACATAATACAAAGGAGCGTTTGGTTCGTTATATATCGAATGGGCCGGGCAGCCATTTTGTTGCAGCACATGATGGCATGGCATGGGGATATCCCACATATCGATGGGGGTAAGCTGCTACATCAACTCTGGAACCACCTTCACCGAGAACCCAAGTAATTCACCAAACCTGGGCCCCTCAATTCATGAGAGGTGATCATCCAGTCAATGTTGGGGACAGTGCCAGTTTTTCAGAGACTACACTGGCCCTTGCTCAAGGCTTACTATTGCCAGTCGATATGCAGAAGGAGTCCACATCTCCTTCTGATAGGCTAGTGTCCACTGGACTCGTCAGTGGAATTAAGGTAATTTGGTTTACTCGTAACCCAAGTTGACTTAATTCGTAGTGATTATTTTTCTTATTTTAATCTATCCTTGGTATCTCACAGTTCATCCAAAAGATGGTCACATTGGGCCAGAACTTTCAAGAAGCAGAGTTTGAAAGGATTAGACTTTTGAATGACAACACCAGGCTGCTTTGAACAGTCTCAAGATTGGAGAGAGAGAGAGAGAGAGAGAGAGAGAGAGAGAGAGAGAGAGAGAGACAAAGCCAAGTTTGATGTTGATGAGGTAAAGGGCAAACTCGAGATAGCCGAAGATAGCCTTAATCAGGCTCTGTCAGAAATTGACAGCACCAAGAAAGCTGCTTATGAAGAAGGCTACCAGAAAGGTTTTGATGCTGCTATGGCTAGCTATGTGGAGCAGATGCCAGCCATACAAGACCAGATCTGGGTTGCTAGCTGGGAAGCTTGTTTGACCAAAGTTGGGACTGCATAAGACTCTATCTTATGGGTAGAGAACGACCTGCCTAGCAGCCGTGTTGCAACCTCTCAAGAGCACGAGGAGACCCCAGAGGATGACGTTGAGCAGTAAATTGATGAATTTGCTGATGCCAATGAAGATATCCAAATGTAAACCCAGGATGCTCCAATCGGACGTTCCTGTCTCATTGTCCGGGAGGCTATCAATGAGACAGTCAACTTGGAGGTAAACACTACTGCCGGCGATTCTGTTGCTGAAGTTAGTGTGGAGGTGCCAAGTAACACCCCTCCCGAAGTCCAGAATCTTGACTGATTTGGTAAGTGCTTATCCCTAACCAAAAGATTCTTAAAACAATGTTGCTAGTCCTGCATGACCCATGATACTTAGCCCTGTGTGGCACCAGTTTCCACATACTCTTGTTTAACAAAGGTATTTGGCCCTCTGTGGCATAACAGTATTATATATATATATATATATATATATATATATATATATATATTGTAACGCCCCAAATTTTGGGTACATTAAATAAAACATTTTATTATAAAAACGAAGCGAGTCCAGCTCGTTATTACATCATAAACCTTACAAAAGTACTTTTATTCAAATAACAGAGGGATCTAGGGTTCCTAACTACAGTTCTTCTTGCTTCTCCATTCTAGCCTGCTCCTCGGCTCCGAACGCCTCCAAAGTGAATAGTTCGTCCTGTTCGTCTATCAAATTCTGACATATTATACCGGCGTCGCTACCCATATAATATGCCAGGGTCACCACAAGGTAACACCGTGAGCTACGAAGGCTCAGTAGTATAATCCTAATACTAGCATCGATTTCCACATGATAAGTACATAAGCAGTCAATAAAGACAATAGCACTAACAATTGCTTTATGATTACCGTTGGTGTTGACTCATCGTAAACCATATTGTTATTATCCTTTTCAAAAACACCCTTTTAACTCACCCAACCTCGGTTTCGCCGTTCCGGGTTCCCGAGTATCCTCTCAATGGTTCCGCCGCACCGGGTTCCCATTGGCACACATTTGCATTGGCTCCTCTCCGCGGATAACCAAGCTATACCTCACCATGGTTCCGCCGGTCCAGTTTCCCATGGGAACACACATAACCTCACAATGGTTCCGCTATTCCGGATTCCCATTGGAACACACGCACACAGTCACGTAATACCCTCGAAATGGTCATTACGTAGTTTCGAAAATATCTTCCAACCGGGAAAACACAACTTCCTTGTTAAACACACCCTAGGTGCCATGTTTCTACTTTTCTCGGTTTTCGTGTCACGTCCTCATGCAAGACTCCGCGTGTGAGACTTTACATACAACATGCATTCAATCCAACTTTGAAATAGTACAATAAGAACATTTAAGCAACATAGCATGCTTGAATTCCATGAACGACATAATCATGCATTTTTACTTTTTCATTTATGATCAAGTAACTTTTTAAACTTTTGGAAAGTAAGTAGAGATTTCAAGTAGCAAGACTATAGCTACTTATTGAAAATAAAGTAAGCACTTGGAAAATAGGTACTACCATTCTTCTAGGCGGTGTCGGCTATGGAAAGTTGGCCGTCGGTTTTGAAATCGGCGGCGTAACGGCGTCCGGTTTGCTTCGAAAGGAAAAAATTTGTATTTCTTTTCCTAGAAACAACTTCCTAACCTTAGTTAAGCTACTTTAAGGATCGATGGGTGGTTTTGGAAGTTGTTTGGTGGTTTTGCTCAAGAACACTCAAGAACAAATAAAGTTCTTGAACTTTGGACAAGAATACTAGAAATTCTAGAGAGAAGGAAGAGCAATGCTTGAGGTGTGAGTTCAAGGCATGGAATGGCTTGCTATTTATAGGCAAACTTTGGCCCTCTCCTCTCTCTCAAGGCCGGCCCCCCTCTCTCTCTTTCTCCCTCAAATTTTGACACATGTAAAGCCAACTTTTGAAATATCAAAGGAGAATCCTAGGGTTGCATGGCTAGGGTTTGTACTAGATTTGACTCTTTGAACCAAATGAAGGGTGGAGATGAGAATGGTACAAGATCTAATGGTTCAAACAATTGCAAGGTGTTCAAAAGAGTACAATGGAGTTAGGATTTGGTTTGGAAGAATATAATCTCAAAGATTGGAAGTACCTTGGTGATTCAATGCCAAGTACACAACAAATCTCCCTCCCTCTCTTCCTCCCAACCGGCCCCCTCTCCTCTCTCTCCCTCTCTTGCCAAGTACACCATATATATATATATATATATATATACAAGTGTCATATATTACAAGAAAACAAATAAAAAAGTAGTTTCTTGGTACTAAAGATCAAAGGTAGCCTTAAGGCCTAGGATTTGCCCAACAACCAATAAATAGGCATAGGTACCTTTAGGCAATTTTATATCCATCTAGGTACTAATATATATATACACATATATACACATGTACAAAGGTGGTTAGAATCCCAATAAAAAAATATAAAAGGGTACTTTTGGAATATTAGTACTATGCCACATGGCTTAAGAAAAAGATTAGTTTAATAATCCCATGGTACTAGAAAGATTCACCCTATTATCCAATGGGTAAAAATTCCCTTAACCATTATTGTCCAATGGACAAAGAATAAAACTAATTTGATTAAAAGAAAAAGAATATTAAAATTCTTAGTCTAGGGTTCAAAAGGGTCAAAAATTCCAATGAGGGGCAAAATGGTTATTTTACGGTGACTAGATGGCCTCCTAGTTTAGTTTCTCCAACCGGAGGGTTAGAAGCTAATTATGCTAGCTAAATAGGACTAAAGTGCAAGAAATGAAAGTTGAAGGGCTAAAGTGCAATTACAACAATTACAGAAATTTAAAAGTAAATTGAACCAGATTCAAGAAATCAATAAAAATTCAAATATGTAACGAAATTTTCATTGACCGAAAATCAGGGTTATTACATATATATATATATGTATATGTATATATGTATATGTGTATATGTATGTATATATATGTATATATATATTGTGTGGCCATTCATGGCCTTTATGTTTCGCTCGGTCTTTTGTGGCCATAAACACTTGTTCAAGTTTAACAATCTCCTGGGTATCTCATACCTCCATAAAAACGTTCATTCATCCTATTGTAAGGGTAAAGTCATACTTACCAGGTGTAGCTTAGGAGAACCGTGTGTCCTCCAAATGCATGTATTCAGATGCATACACCTATATAAGTATTTCATACTTATACTAATCGTAATAGACATAGTTTCATTATGTTCGTACCCAAGTGTTCTTCCACTTGGTGACTACTAGGTGTTTCGTACTTGTAAATTATGCATGCCTCTAAGTTTCTCATACTTAGATTGAATCCTAAGTGTTTTGTACTTAGTCATAATCACATTGAACATGTGCTCGTTATGTTCATACTTGTCCTGGTATTACTCACCTGGAGAAGAAGCAAGCATTTCATACCTACTTATAATCATACTTGAAACAGAAAGTTAAGTTTTGTCGTACTTGAGCAATCTGGGCATATATGTATGTTGTACAAGTTTGTTCTCATTCGTACAACATCTGATACAAGTTTGTTCATACTTGTATAACCTAAGTATCCCGTACTCAGACAGAGTTAATAGGCGTTTTCGTACGTACCAAGGCATGCATGCCTAGTCCCTACTCCCCAATACGAAAAAGGGACAACAAGGCCATTGTTCGTATTCACAGAAGAAAACAGAAAAAAAGAAAAACAAAATTTCTGAAAAATTAATTCATTGCAGAAAAACTGATTTTATTCATAATCTGTTTGAACTCAAAGGGGCGTTACGCATACCCCTTGCAACTAATCAAAATGAAAAACAAGGGAATTTTATTCATAATTCCCACACAACCAGGTGATCTTAAAACAGAATAAAAATAAAACGAAGTCTTTCAAGCAAAGAACTTTCTCAAATTATGGACATTACAGGGCTTTGGCACCGGCTTCCCGTCCAGGTTTGCCAGTCTATAGGCCCCTATTCCCAAAATTTCAGTCACTTGATATGGGCCTTCCCAATTTGCCCCCAACTTGCCCTTATTTGCCACTTTGGTGTTGCCAAGTATTTTTCGAAGTACAAGGTCTCCAACACCAAATTCACAGGGGTGAATGTGTTTGTTGTACCTCTTCATTAGTTGTTCTTGGTAAGAAGCTAGATGCACCAGGGCCCTTTCCCTCATTTCCTTGGCAAGGTCAAGCTCAATTTCAAGGGCCCTGTCATTGCCCCCACTCTCAATCAATACAGTCCTATTGGTTGGAAGGCCAACTTCTAGGGGTATAACTGCCTTTGTATCATATGCCAATGAATAGGGGGTCTCTCCCGTAGACCTCCTAGGTGTTGTTCGATTGTCCATAGCACCAGTGGTAACTCATCGGGCCACTTCCCTTTTGCTTTATCCAACCTTTTCTTGATCCTATCAAGAATGGTTTTATTGGATGCCTCTGCTTGCCCATTACTCTGAGGGTAAGCTGGAGTAGAATAGTAGTTTCTTATCCCATACTGGAAACAGAAAGCTTTGAATTTCTTTTGGAACTGCGCCTCGTTATCTGTAATCAAAGAATAAGGTACCCCAAAATGAGGAATTATACTTTTCCAAACAAACCTTTCTATCATAGGCTCTGTTATCTTGGCCAGAGGCTTTGCCTCGATCCACTTCGTGAAATAATCTGTTGCCACCAGCAAAAATTTCCTATTCCCAGTTGCTTTGTGGAGTGGTCCCACGATGTCCATTCCTATTGAGCGAAAGGCCAGGGGCTAGTCAATGGTACCAGATCCTCAGCTGATGTTCTAATGATTGGTGAGAACTTTTGACACTTTTCACAACTTTTTACATAGACCTTAGCATCCTCCTGCATATTTGGCCACCAATACCCTTGGGTAATTGCTCGATGGGCTATGGACCTGCCTCCTGCATGGCTTCCACAAGTTCCTTCATGAATTTCGTGAAGGAATTTTTGCACCATCTCGAGATGCACACAAAGCAAGTATGGTCCAGTGAAGGACTTCCTATACAACTTTCCTTCTGGTGACAACCAAAACCTAGCAGATTTGGTTTTTATTTTGCGAGCTTCCCTCTTATCAAAGGGGAGTGATTTATCTCGTAAAAACCCAATAATTGGATCCATCCAACTTGGTACTTGGTTCATGTCCAAAACTAACTCCACACTTCTTCCAATGCTAGGCTTACTAAGATAGTCTACGGCTACCTTCCTCTTAAACTCAGTTGGTAAAGTTGTAACTAACCAAGCTAAAGAATTTGCATGAGCATTCTATCCAAAACTTATCTGTCCGATGTAAACCTTCTCGAATTCGTCCAGTAAGTTTTTGGCTGCCTCCATATAGGCTGCCATTTTCTCACTCCAGGCTTCGTATTCCCCGGACAGCTAATTCACCACAAGTTGCAAATCGCAATACACTCTTATTTGTTTCACCTTCAAGGTTTTTACACTCATTAACCCAGTTAAGAGTGCTTCGTACTCTGCTATGTTATTTGATGCACTGAAACCCAGCCGAACAGATAGTTCCAACATTATTCCACTAGGAGGAAAAAGCAAAACCCCGATTCCTGAACTAGTATTACATGCTGATCCATCAACAAACAACTTCCATTCCAGGGGATCCTATTCGGCTGGGGCTTTGTCCTTCTTGGCTGGCGGCCCAGTCATCGGCTCCTTTCTCGTAGGAGGCAAAGGTGCTACTGTAGGTGAGAATTCTGCCAAAAAATCAGCTAATACTTGGCCCTTGATTGCAGTGTGCAGCTGAAAGTCAATGTCGTACTGGCTTAACTCAATGGACCAAGTTGAGATCCATCCTGTGGCTCTGGAAGTAATGAGGTAACTTCCGTGTGGCTATCCTTAATTCAAGGACCAGCTTCTCAAGGGGTAGATATCTCGTTTCCGCATCCAACAATGTTTTACTCACATAGTATACTAGGATTTGTTCGGATCCCTTATCCCTTAATAGAACCGCACTAACAGCATGCTCAGAAACTGCTTAATATAAAACAAGAGACTCACTTGGGTTTGGAGTTGACAAAAGTGGGGCTTTAGCTAAATACTTCTTCAAATCCTGGAATGCTTTTTCACATTCTGCTCCCCACTCATATCCTTCTCTATTTCTCATCAGTTGGAAGAAAGGCCTACATTTGTCATTTGACTAGTTGATGAATCTGTTGAGGGCTGCAACCATTCCGATTAACCTTTGTACTTCTTTTGTTGTTTTGGGACTCTGTAGCCTTGTAAAGTTGTTATTTGATCAAGGTTTGCTTTAATCCCTTTTATGGTCACAAGATGGCCTAAGAATTTTCCAGAACCAACTCCAAATGCACATTTCAAGGTATTGAGTTTTAATTTGTATTTCCTCAGGATATCAAAGGCCTCCTTCAAATCCATGATGTGTCCCTGTCTGGTCCTACTCTTTACCCCCATGTCGTCTATGTAAACCTCCATAGTTTTGCCAAGCAGCTTTTTGAACATGATGGTTGCGAGTCTCTGATACGTTGCCCCCGTATTCCTTAACCCAAAGGGCCCACTATAATAGTATAACGCTCGTGGTGTGATGAAAGAAGTCTTCTCTTGATCAAGTCCAAACATGGCAATTTAATGATATCTGTGGGCAGCGTGCCCTTTTCAGAAAGGATTCCGTTCCTTTCCCTAAAAATGCTGGTTCGAGGGAGCGCTAAGCTGGACGACAAGTGCTCGCAAAATACAGAGTCGCCACTTGGGTTTGAAGGTCTGACACCCAAGGAACCGTATTTCGAAGCACCTGCCGCGCTGTTTGATTTGAAAAAGTGAAAGCACCAGTTCGTCATAACCATATCTGGGTTTGGGAGCCAGGTTACGAGAGGGGAAGGGTTTTATGGCACCTCTCTCGCTCAATCCGGAGATTGGTCTCTACTTAGGCATTTACGAAAGATGTTTATTTGCGATTCTGTTTGATTAATCAAATTTTTAGCCAATTAGGCCGTGGGAACAGTTTAAAGGGGATTAAAACTGTAACACTTTGCAAGATGTGATAGATAGCATGGATAAGCAGTTAGTATAGGATGAGAATAGAATGCTGTGGGAGTTTAAACAAACTGGGAGGCCTCTATTTTGGAGTGAGGTGCGCAGGAAGAAACCAGCATGCACTGAACAAGTCACTGCATGATGTTTACTCCTGTGCGCGCAACTCTAAGACACGGGCACGTTGGTGAGCTCAAACCCACAGCTCTTATTCTCAAACCCTCTGGGCTCTGGAAGGACTAGTGTACACCCAGGACAAACCAAGTCGTTCATATAGCAGCATAATAGGCAGTTTAAAGGCTGAAAAGGCCTACAAATTAATAAAACACCCCATAAACAGTGTGGGGACAAAATAATGGCCTAAGGCCGAGCTACCTGTGCAAGGCCACTCACTGGTCAGAGGCAGACAGTCGCGTGACGGAGCCAGTCTGTCGCGCGAGGGTGCCCCCTGGCGCACGATTATGCACTCCGGCGTGCGATGGTTGCGCCCTGGTGCGCGATGGTCTAAGCCTTTTAACCAGTGTTTGGTTTACAGATTTCTGGGTTCTAGGACAGGACCAGAATGATCCCAGGGGTACTCCAAAATAGTAGATAAGCATATTGAACTATAGATAACAATTTCTGACAAAGGAATGCATTAAACTGGTTATTAACATGCTCAACAGAGTGATTTATATGTAAATAAATACAAAAACAGCAAGACACCAATCCCCACGCAGTCCATCGCATGATGAAGTGAGAGTGTCGCGCGCATATATGGGACCGTCGCGTGCTGGTTCCTGCCTCTACGATTTTTGAAACCTTTCCAGGTTTAGGACCGAACTGGTATTGATTACCAACCTTGGCCCTGCTGGCCCCCCTCAGGGATCAGAACAGAAAATAAAGCAAAGGTAAGCTATACCTTTGGTTTTGGGTTTACAACAAATTTGGGCTTTGAGGTTGAAAATATGATTTGAGGTGTGCTTGAAAATGGAGGAGAAAGAACAAGCTATGCTCTTTTGATTAGGGTTTGTAACTCTTTCAAAAACTTGAACTCTTTGAAAGAGAAACAAAGGGGGATATGTATAAGAGGAGATGGAGGTGAATCTGGTTGGTGCCAGGAGAGGAGTGATAAGCACCCAAAAATGTAATGAAAGGGCGCGCTAGTGTCTAGGTTTAGTTTAATTTAC
>BPLS01000549.1:0-23238 GCA_019656275.1 Rhododendron kiyosumense
AGATAGAGGACATAGATTATAAGCTTTACTATACCGGTAAGGATAGACATAGAAATAGGGTAGGTATTGTAGTAGATACACCTAAAAGATTTGGTAGTTACAGTCGTGAGGAAAGCAGATCAGATTATTTTAGTTAAGCTTGTGATCGGAGGGATCATAGTTAATATTATTAGTGCTTACGCACCGTAAGTAGGCTTGGATGATCTTACTAAAGAGCAATTCTGGGAGCAAATGGATGACGTGGTTCAAGAGATACCTTTTGGGGAGAAGTTATTTATAGGAGATGATTTCAATGGTCATGTGGGAGTGCATAAGCAAGGGTATGAGAAGGTGCATGGTGGCTTTGGATTTTGTGACCTTAATGAAGGTTATTGGAGGATTTTAGATTTTACAGTAGCTTTTGACCTTATAGTGGGGAATACTCTCTATAGGAAGCGAGAAGAGCATTTAATTACCGTTAAGAGCGGAGCCAATAGAAGCCAAATTGACTATTTTCTTGCTAGAGGTGCAGACCGCTTGACATGTAAGGATTGTAAGGTTATTCCCGGAGAGTGTCTAGTGGCACAGCATAGACTTTTGGTTGTTAGATATTTGTCTCAAGGAGAATAATAGAAGGAGAAAGGAAACTAGATGCCCACGGACTAAATGGTGGGGCCTAAGAGGGGAGAAACTAGAGGTATTCAAGGAAAGAATGTCTCAAGAAGTACGGTGGGGAGTGGAGGGTGATAGTGGCAATATGTGGAATACCATAGTTGACGGCATTAGAAGAATATCAAAAGAAGTTCTTGGGGAGTCGAAAGGAAAATGTTCAATTTCTAAGGAGACATGGTGGTGGAATGACGAGATTCAAACTATGGTAAAAGCTAAGGAGTGCTTTAAAAAGTGGCAAAAAGACCGGAATGAGGAAAGTGTTAGGGTCATAAACAAGCTAGCAAGGAAGCTAACCTTCGAATGGAGAAGGAGCACTCTAGTACCTATACATAAGAATAAGAATAAATGGGATATTCAAAGCTGCAACAACTATAGAGATATTAAATTGATGAGTCATACGATAAAGTTATGGGAAAGAGTTATTGAGTATCGTTTGAGGATGGTGATTACGTTGTCACTCATAGAAACAGTTTGGGATCATGCCTGGAAGATCAACCATGGAAGCTATCTACCTATTAAAGAAATTGGTAGAAAAACACAGAGCAAAGAAGAAGGATCTTCATATGGTTTTCATAGACTTAGAAAAGGTTTATGATAGGGTGCCTAGAGACATCATATGGTGGGTTTTGGAGAGAAAGGGAGTGACCAAAGGGTATATCGATGTGATTAGAGACATGTATGAAGGTGCCGTCATTACAATTAGATCACCAGTAGGAGAAATGAGTGAATTTCCGATCACTGTAGTATTCCATCAAGGGTCAGCCTTGTGTCCGTATCTCTTTTGATGTAGTTGTGGATAAATCTTTGCTGTAGTTATAGATGAATTAACTAGACAATTTTAGGAGGATATCCCATGGTGTATGATGTCTGCACATGTCATTGTCCTCGTAAATGAAATCGCTAGAGGTGTTAATACGAAACTAGAAATTTGGAGGGAAGCATTAGAGTCGAAGGGTTTTCGGATAAGTAGGAGTAAAACTGAGTATATGGTGTGCAAGTTTAGTGGTACCAATAGTGCGCATGAAGAAAGAGTGATGATCCAAGACCAAAAGATACCAAAGAGTGATCACTTAAGATATTTAGGCTCAAATTATTAGTAGAGATAGAGAGATTGCCGATGATGTGATCCATAGGATCCAAGTGGGGTTGCTCAAGTGGAGGAGTGCTGCTGGTGTACTATGTGACAAGAGGGTACCCACAAAATTGAAGGAAAATTTTTATGGAACTGCCATAAGACCAGCGATACTTTATGGGACAGAATGCTGACCTATGAAGAAACATGTGAGCAAGAAAAGTGTAGCGGAAATGAGAATGTTGAAGTGGATGTGTGGTAAGACTAGATGAGACAAGATTTGAAATGAAACAGTTCATGAGATGGTAGGTATAGCATCCATAGAGGAGAAGTTGAGGGAAAATAGGCTAAGGTGGTTTGGGCATATCTACCGTAGACCAGGAGATGCAGTAGTTAAGAGAGCGGATATGATAGTTTTGGGTAGCAATGCTACGAGGAGGGGTAGACCTAAATTGACATTAGATGCTGTTGTGCGCAAAGATATGAGTATAATGGGTTTATGTGAACACATGGCCCTTGACAGAGCTCAATGGAGAAAAAGTATTCATGTAGCCGATCCCAAGTGATTGGGACATAAGGCTTGGTTTGGTTTTTATATATATATATATATATATATATATTTCGGTATATTTCGGTATAATCGAAGCCTTGTTTGACTGACTTGTGTTTGTACTGTTATTTCACACACACAAATAAAAAATACCAAGTTAACCTTTTAACTCCTCTTTGTTATATATTCTAAAACAATTACATGATGTGTCCCGTACCCATATCCAAATTGGGATTCATATAAGCATTCCTCTATTTCTAAATTTAATTAATGTATGGGAACCTCAGATATACACCCATATCCGATACTCGCACCCAAGTCCGTGCAAGATAGTTTATTGGCAATTACACTTATCCCTTGCCATCATTAAATTTAGCAATGTTAACATTGCTTTTTTGGAGTCATTTTATATTACAGTGTGACTGGGGGACTATTTTGGGATGGAAGAGCCTCTGTTCAAAATGAGAAGTGGAATTTGGGCCCTTAGATAAATATGGTTTTTGGGGAATGTTTATCTATCCTCGGCCATTTTTTTGGACTTCATACAGACCTAGTATAGCTGTTGTCAAGTTTTAGGTTGTTTTTCCTTTTCTAATTTTTACGACTGGTAGTGCCATGTTACCTTTTCGTTTGTTGCTTCCAACAAGTAGAATTGAAGCTGGTCTGACGGGAATCTTGCGGGAGTTTAAGTATTATGGCCAAACTCTGGAAACTGGAACTGTATTTGAAGGCCTATGAGCTACTGGATTAGAGAAATTAATGAGCCTTCAACTGTCTATAGTCAATGATTTCCTGTGATCGTACCTTTTGCATGCTCTAAGAATTTGTGATTTGCTTGGATTCAAGTTATTAGTAGATGTGCCTCGATGGCTTTTCTTTGCAGGGTGAGCATCTTTTGGCCCCTGTAATTAGGAAACACTTGACACCCACTTCGCCACCCAAAAGAGCAGAAGGACAAGAATATGAAAGAAATAGAAGTATTGTTGTCTCAGGTTAGAGCTATGATCCAAAGTTGCATTCAAAGCTATTATTGCAGAATGTAGGAATGCTGTTAAATGTACTTCTAGGCTCTAAAATGGCCTATATCTATCAAGGCTAGAAGAAGGTGCCATTTCATCAGGCCTGCGTAAAGCGCTTTGGCTTGTGATTTTTATTAGGCTTTAGGTTCTCTCTAGGAAGCCTTTTTTAGTAGCCAATTATTTACTTATCAAAAAAAATAAATATCTATAGCTATCTTTTTCAGTCAATGGTCAATATTTAATGTGCCGTGTCGTTGGTTAGTGTTCAATAATATTGTTTAATGAGTTTGAGAGTTTTTATTCTAGATCCTGGTGCTTGATGGTTTATGATAGGACCGTTATGCTTAATTCATAGTTTTTGGTATTATGGGTTGGTGCTTATTCCAATTAAATTATTTACATATACAGTAACCTATGGGAACATCTCAGCTAGCACGTAAAAGACATCACCGTGTGGGCTACATGTTTCAAATTTTTTTGAGTTGCAAGTTTATTTAGTATTTGTAATCAGAAAATTACCTACATGAAGTACATGCCTATCATATGGACACTTTACATTACCAAGGTACACGCTCTCTATGTTGTGCATAGGCTTTGGTAGACCTCAGCACCTTTCCCTGTCTTGAATCTTTCATAGAGTATGGATGTAGTAGCTTATGCATAATTTATGTAGCTTCATGCCTCCCAAACTTTTGGATCGTTTGCTTAATTTACTTGGTTCTATGGAATACAACATGTTGGAGTTCTTGGAGCAGCAACATGATTCGTTATAGTCCTAGCTTGTTGTTTAGGAGCCTACTTTTTGGCTTTTTATTTTCAACTTTTTGCCTTTTTGGCTTTTGGGATTATGATTAGGATGTATTTTGAATTTGGTTGAGTGTTTGGATGATATGTGTAGAATGCATTTTGCAGCAAGAGTAGTGTTTGGGAGATATGGAATAAAAATGAATTATGGATTGGTTTTTTACTATGTTGCCCCCGGTTATTAATAATGGTGTATAATGTATATAAATAATGTCTTAATCAATTTTTTTAAAATTTTCTTTTGAAATTTCTTGTTCTACATGAACTGAAAGTATCACACTATTTTCCTGGTTGTGAGAACTGTGATGAATGTGAAGGAAATCAGTAGAGAGGATAATGTTCAAAACGAGGGCTTTGTGGAATTATCCCAAAAAAGTGAGGGTAGGGATGTCTTTTGGCATGACTAGAGAACAAAATGGGAAAATGAAAATGGGAAATGCTCCTCCTGAAAACCCATTTTCTGGAAAACACATTTTGCCACTTTCAGCCGAACAGCCAAAACACAAAAATGAGAAGTGAAAAATGGGAAAAGGGGCCAGCCAAAATATATGTGAACCCTTGTAACATGTTTCCAACGTATGTTTCATATTTCCCTCTATGCTGCTCCAAAGTTGGTTTTGCTTTTTGTTTTCTCTTAAAATCATTGATATCGAGCAGTCCGTATGTATTTAGCCACCAGAGTATTGTATGGAATCTCATTATATGACTCTTTCACACTGCCCCTTTGCAGTTTGCGAGAAAGAGCCCAGGTTGAACAACTTCTTCGGTATATAGTGGAGGAAGCTCCTGAGGATGCTGAGAAAAGACGAAGTTTTAAGTATGGATCTCTGATACTATTCATTTTTCTAGCTTCAACATTCTTGTGCACCTGGATGCTTGTGTAATGAATGTGGTGCGCTGTATTTGTAACCTGGATGCATACAGTGACACAGTTTGTAATTTGATTTTGGACATAGGTTTCCTTTTATTGCATGTGAGATTTTTACTTGTGAAGTTGATATCATACTCAAATCTTTGGTGGAGGACGAGGAGGTAAAAACTATAAGCGTTTGTTTTCATTGATAATTTTTTCCCTCATATTGATTTACTTCTGTGATGCGGTTCTTGTGTCTGGTCGACAGTTGATGAACTACTTGTTCTCCTTCTTAGAACCTGAACACTCTCATAGTACCCTACTGGCTGGTTACTTCAGCAAGGTACTTTTGCTACTTTGAGCGTAATTAAATCCATATCATGATGTAATCATTCCCTGCATTATTGTGCTTATTTTTGTGTTGGTGTTTGACGCCTTGATTTCAAATATTGTAGGTTGTCGTATGCTGCTTGTTGCGCAAGACGGTTCCTTTTATGAAGTATATTCAAGTAAGGCGAGGATATTAATTTTCTTTAAGGAAAATAACTTGTCTTTTAGATGTCTGATACATTTTTGGGTGTTTGTGAGGGATGTGGTATACCTTTATGCATAGTTGCACATGCGTCCTTATGTGTATAATCATAAGATCTCAGTTCTAGGTTCCAGGTAATTTTTCTCTCATTGACGTGTGCGTGTGCGCACATTTGGGTCTTGTTTGAAGTATTGTATTTGTTCAACATATTCAATAATTAGCCACAAAGTTCCATTGGTGGTGTGAGTGGATGGTTGGATACAAGGTTTTAAATAACGGTTTGGTGACACGTAACCATAGCAGTTGCTATATAATAGTATAGGACTATTGAACTATATGTAACGGGAATTGTTTGTAGCATTCATGAAGTTTTTTGAAAAAGTTCCTAGATCACCCGTAATGGTCAAGTATCGGCCATAATTTTTGATTGTTGTGAATTGGTCCATGAATTGGAAATAGAAGGCTGATATGCAGAAGGCTAAAAAACCGTATGTATCAGCCGATACGGTACATAACAGCCGATTTTTAAATCCTTGGTTGGATATCAATTAAGAAGGGTGACAAGAACATCTAACATGGAAATAAGTGGACTAAAGGGCCATTGCAAGTGATTATATTGCTGGTAGTAACTTCAATCTTCTATCTCTTGCCGCTACTAAACGAGCAACATCTGCAACTTCTTTAACACTTGATTGCTCGTGCTTCCTGTTTCTGCTTGTGCTGAACTGACCAGCATGCTTGTGCTGAACTGACCAGCATAATTAGGTGTCATCCCAGATGATGCACAATTTCTCTCATTGGACCTTTTGATGAGAAGAGAAAAAGATACTTTTCTGATTCTGATTTGATAAAATGTACTTAAATCTTTGTTTTGTATTAGTTTTTTTTTCCCATCCACACTCCCTTTTTTGTCCTCATTCATGTGAATTTACACTTGTACCCTTTCATTTATGCACTTTTCCACGCAAAGGGATAATATACATTCACGTGTATAAAAAGAAAAAGGGAGTGCCGACGGTATCAATGTAAAAATTAGGGTATGAGCGGAGGAGGACTGGTGACAGACTTGACCTTTGGCAATATATGCATGCACAAAGAGGCTGCTCATGCCAAACGGAAAAGAGAAAAATTTCTAATCTGATTGGAGATTATGGACTTCATCTCGTATTTATGTTTTCTACCCTCTATCTGATTGGACAGAGAAGAATATGTCCTATCTAATTTGGTTTGATGTACTTTCCTGAGATTAGTTAAGTTTTCCATCCTTTTGCTTTCTACTACATCCTCTTTATTTCTTTTGAACAGCTTTTTTTTTTGAACAGTAGTACATCTCCTTTATTGATGTACCTGACACGGGAGTTGATGGCTAACAGGACTGTAAAGAAACTTTCATTGCTATTCAACACAATTTTGAATCAATCATTTGATGATTTGTTAACCCATTGTTTGGAGCTATCAGCCAAAAACAAAAACTGAAAAAAAATTAGCAGATAGTCTTTTTTATTTTTATTTCTAGTCACATCTCCATAGAATTAGACGAAACTTCAATCTGCTACTCAGAAATGAAATTAAATGGGTATTCTGGTTTAAAATTCTTTCAGTCAGACCCTATACATAATTGAAGAATGGCATTTTGTAGCTCTAAAAGGTTTTGTTTGGTGTTTCTTCTCCTTTTTTGATGAAATGATCACTTTCTTAATAAAACATGTTTATGATGACAGAACAAGTCCCTTTCCTTCGATCTTACGATTGGCAACAAAGCTGTTTTTAGATAGCCCCTATTGATAAAGCATCATCCTATATTCCCAATCTAGTTTTGTGTCTCTCTCCCGAATTTCACACCTATGTTTGAGCTAGGTCAAATGTAATTTGCTAACAATTCTTTTGTTGCCGAGAGAAAATCTTTTTCCTTTTTTCCATGACTAAACTGGAAATCAGTAACAGAATAATATGGCATTTCATCATGTTTTCTTAGAGTACACATGTAGAAGCATGAATCTGTGTACTCTTTCCATTTGAATGATAATTGGATTTTTTATCAGAAACTACATGCCGTTATTGGAAACTACATATGGTTTGAACTAGTTGCCTTGGTATGTTGAAGTGAAAACCTGACAAGTCAACATAGTTGGGTAGATTATTTTTCCATTTACCTGCTCCGGTCTAAGAAACTTGCAGAAGTTGGTCACACTATGTTGCACTTCATTGACTGGCTGCATTTCTCCCATATACCATATTAACATCTTTAAGACCCCCCTCTTGTTACTTGCATACAGATACACCCACACACTCACGGAACTGATTTATATATCTAAATCCCGTCTCCTCTGTACACAATATGCATATATGTGATTTATCATGCTTTTACATATAAAAGGTTAATTTAGTGTAGTCTTTATTATAAAAGAGTAATACATTGTGTCCAAATTTGATGTGGTCTCTGTGCTAAATTATGAATGCTGCTTGAAGAAGTACTACTCCCTCCGTCCCAAATTGATTGTCCCGTCCGCAAAACGGAGCGTTAAAAATAATGCAATTTTTTCAAGAAAAAATTCAAATTTTTTTCACAAATTAAAAATTCGCATTGATATCTAGTAAGTTGTTGAAAAACTTTTGATTTTTTCTTGCAAAAATTGTATTATTTTTAACACTCCGTTTTGCGGACCGGACAATCAATTTGGGACGGAGGGAGTATTATTTACTTATTTTTTCTCGATCTACACTTGGTATTGTGCTGATATCTTGATTGTGTGCTCAATTAGGCTCACCAGGAAATTATTAGGAAGCTGGTTGACCTTATTGGTATAACGTCCATCATGGAGGTTTGACGTGAAACATTTGTCCCTGTTTTGTTTTCCTCAATTTGCACCCCTTGCTAATGTTTATTTTTTTTGTTGAACAGGTTTTGATTCGCCTAATTGGTGCTGATGAGCATCTGTATACTACTTACACAGACTCATTGAAGTGGTTAGATGATACGGATGTGCTGGAGATGATTGTCGATAAGTTCAGTGCATCAGTAAGTTGCATTATTGGACTGACAGATATTGGCTTTTATGAATTTTGGTATAACCTGTTTTGGCTGTTTATTGCTCGAGTCTATTGAGCCTGTTGTTCCTCAAGTCTCTTTGGGCTTCTTGTTGCTCGATTCTCTTTGGGCACGGTAGGTAAATTCACTAGAAAATGTATCATTGATTTGTTTATTTGGGAGATCTACAGACTGTTCGAACCCATCATAAAGGGTCCCAATGGAGGTGTTGTAGTCAACTTTTGTATGATTAGTTGCGGGCAATCAATCACCAACGTGCTTATCAAATTGACTTAGTTGTTTGTTGAACTTCTCCATGCATTTAACTGTTTCTCCTTTTTTGACTCATGAAGTTGTTAATATTTGCCAGGGGAGATGATGCTGGGCACTGTTTAAATTTATTTTTGGTTTATCTGTTCTAGTTACTATAGAGCTATCTTTCCACGTGTACATGGCTGCTTTTTTGAGCTTATCAATGCGGACTAAATTTACTAAAGTCTTATTTGTATTCTTTTGCAACTGCTATATATTGCACTTCAATTGTTGTTTTTATAATATTGATTGTAGGATTGTCCTGAAGTGCATGCTAATGCAGCAGAAACGCTCTGTGCTATAACTCGATATGCTCCCCCTGGCTTGGCTGCTAAAATCTCCAGCCCAAGGTGTCATTGAAATTTTGTTCCCATCTTGTATGACTTCTCCCAGATTTATGTCATCCACTTATTTCCCTTTGTTAATAATGTACTTGTTTGCTGTTTGGTGCTTTCCCAGTTTTATAGGAAGACTCTTTCGTCACGCTCTGGAGGACTTGCGACCTAATTCTGTTTTGGTGAACTCGTTGTCTGTATTCATCTCTTTGTTAGACCCCAGGAGATTGACCTTGGGGACATACCATATGTACAGCCGCCAGCTGAATTCGGGATCGACAACAAGTGCTAATCCAGAGACTGTAGAGGGCATGCTGGGGAGTCTAGGTAAGGGATCCTCTAATATTTCCCCAAGCTCTTGTTCTTCGCCGTCCTTCGCCTTTAGGTGGAAAATTGTCAAATTTGTATATTTCAAAATTTCACCAGCTATTTTGACGTCTCGTTTCCACGATTATATTTTCTAGAGAAATCCTTTGTCATGGTCTATATTCTTTTCCTATGTTCAGCACATTTGATTTGTTAGAACAAAATGTGTTTGGCTTATAGTCCATCGTTTACACCATTCAATTGATCGACCTCACCCGATATTGTTCGATTTCTGTTGACTTTTTGATCTTGCAATCGCCAGAAACACACCCTTCGACCTCTGTTGGTCATCATTTGCCATCGTGCATTGTTCAACCATGCCAGCGGTCAATTGATCTCTGGTGTTGCTCGATTTCTGGTCATGTAGGGTCCACTTGACCTCTTTGAACTACTCATCTCTATCTGGTTTGTTGTTTCAGTTTGTTCTTATTTCGCTGAATGCCGGTGTTGGTTTACTTGATTTACTATGACGGGATTAGTTGTGTTCTGTTGGGTACTGCAATTTGTGGTGACCAGTTATAGTATCGTTCGCTGTTGATGCGCTTGATGCACTTATTGCACGGTGTTTAGTTGTTTGTTGTTTATTGGAATTTTGGTTCGTTGTTAGTTAACTTTTGGCTTGTTGTTGAGTTTCTGTTTCATGTTGGGCAATGATTTATTCCCAATGGCTGTTAGTTCCTCCAATGCCACTGCCACTGCCACATCTAGATATTGTGTATTGCTTAGTGGAAATCTGGTTACTTGGAAAATCAAGGAGGAGACAGTTGTTGCAAGGTCAAGTGCAGAAGTGGAGTGCAAAGCTATGGTTCAATTACATGAGAGATTGTTTGGGTGTGGTCCTTACTTGAGGAGATAGGGTTTGGTATAGGTGTAAGGGCTAGAGGTTTATTGAGGCGCAAAGGTCTATTGGGTCTAGGTGTGAGGCCTTATTGAAGTGCGGCGCACTTAGGCGAGAAAAAATAGCAAAAATATCATAAACCAATTTTGCAAATAATTAACATTAAGACAATGGAGTTTAGAAATCATACCCTGTAAAAATTCCATAAAATCCTCTACTAAATGCCAAATAGTCAACAATTCTTGCATAGAGAAGAACTAAAACGTCAAATTCAGTAAAAGAAAATCATCCAATATTTGAAACGTAAGCTGAGAGGTTTTGTTTGGTACGAGCTGTTTGATTGAGAGACGAGAGATCAACATGGTGTAATGATGTGTGACGATTTTTTAGCCCTTAGGTTAAGACCTTAGCTACATTTTCTTTTAGAATTAAATTTCGTGTGAATTGAAAGAGCCTCACTAGGCACACAACTTGCGCCTTTTCAAAAGGCGGGCAACCAAGCCTTCGTCAAATCGCCTTGCCTGGTCCCCCTCCAGGTTACAGGAGTGAGCCTTGATGAGTGCAATTATGGGTTTTGGTGTGCAATTGCCCATGAATGTCTTATGATTAATCAAGCAGCGATCAGTACTGCATCTAACCCTGTTTTCCATGAGAGGACTAAGGACATTGAAGTAGATTGCCACCTTGTTCAAGAATGAATAGTGGTGCAGTAGCTACTCCTGGTGCTCAAATAGCGGATGTTTTCACCAAACTGTTGGGGATGCCGCGCTTAGAGATACTAAGATACTACGTAACAAGTCGGGTCTTGAGGGGGTAGTGTTAGGAGTTTGTGTTTAGCATTCTTGGGTGAGGGGAGTTTAGTTTTTGATATTTTTTACTCTATCAATTTGTATTAGTCATTTGTGTTCTAGGGCCTATTAGCACCCAAAACACCTTTGATTATCTCTCCAACAACAAGGGCCTCCTACTATTTTAAATGGACTTTACTTGGTCTAGTAAGTCGGGTGTTGGCATGAGTTTTTATTTGATCCTGATGAAATTCTTTGTTTTAGCAGAGCTTTGAAGGTCTTAAGGATTGATTTTGATTTTTGAGTATTGTTTTCTAACCATGTTGGCTAGCATTCCCAACGATGTGTATCACTCTTCTCTGGTCCAATTTGTCGCCTTTGTTATACGCAATCATACAATCTCAAAATTGTTTTCCTAATTTGTTTGTTCATCTGTGATCTTATGTTTCCCACTTTTGTATATATCCACGCTAGCCTCCTCATATCTGACATACTTCTTTGTATCAACCTGTCAGGGATTGCCAACGCCCGAACACATTTTGAAGTTCCAGTAGTGAATTTTAGCTAAGTTTTATTCTATTTGAAACCCTGGTTCCCTGTTTTGGTGTGAGTTTATTATCGGTCCAAGTCAATTCGATTTTCGTTTTCCCTACTTGTTTCCTTGACATTTTCTTTAGGAGGCTTGGCAAAAAATATTCTCTTTAGGGCAAGAAAACAAAATGTAAGGAACCAAGAAATGGAGGTTTAATTGAGCAGTTTTTTTTCTTAATCCGGTTTAAGTGAAATAATTTTGAAAGCTGTTTGTCAAAATGTTTCAGAAATATGTTTTACATCGATAAAGATGATAATCTATTTACTGTATTTCATAACAAGTACATTCTTATATGGTAACTGTAGGGTTTTAGCCCCACCATACCCCAATTCAGGGCATGTGGCGTACTGTGTCCCCATTTCCGTTCCTTGCACCAGAACAATTTGCGCTTTGGGTAACTAAGGTATCATCTTGTATGACTAGTTATAGCGATCTTCGAGAATTCTCCTCAGTCATGGATGTGCGAAGAGAAAAAGAAATCACTGGGAATTGGGAAGGAGGAGATGGAGAGGAAGAAAAGAAGACATCAATTTACCTTGGATGTTTGAGGAGATGGAACACTGGCTGAAAGAGATTGTCTGGCTCGAGTCACTCTGAGGCTGTGAGAGGTTGACGATGAGAGAGATGATAGTGCAAATTTGAAATCAGGGGCTGAGAGATAGACATTGAAACAGAGCTGAGAGAGATTGTCTGGTTCGAGTCGTTAGACTGAGAAATGAGAGATCAATGTGGTGTAATGACGACTGAGGTTATTAAGGATTTAGATTAAGACCTTGGATCCATTGTTTCTCTTTAAAATTAAATTTGGTGAGAATTGAAAGAGGGTCACCAGACGCATGCTTTGCACCTATTCCAAAGGTGTGCACCTTGGTCGCCTAGGCCCCGCCTGGACCCCGTCTTGGCCCCAATATTGAGCCTTGATGTGCCTTGCGCCCAGGTGTGCCTTTCACAGCTATAGCTGAACCTCCTTACTTCAAGAGTGGTAGAGTGGTTGAAAGGAGGACAAAGGCTCCATTGTTTCCCTCCAAAATTAAATTTGGTGAGAATTGAAAGACGGTCACCAGACGCACGCTTTGCACCTATTCTAAAGGCGCGCACCTTGGTTGCCTAGGCCCCAATATTGAGCCTTGATGTGCCTTGCGCCCAGGTGCACCTTTTATAGCTATAGCTGAACCTCCTTACTTCAAGAGTGGTAGAGTGGTTGAAAGGAGGACGAAGGCTTGGGGTTTGGGGACCTTGGTGGTTGGTGCTGATCTCAATCACGCAAATGTGGATACTGATGAAAACAATGCACCATTTCTGCGGATAGAAAGCAAAGAGAGCCCCTTTTTAGATTTAAGGGTAGAATTTTATTTTTTTTGTATATAGTTGGTTCTTGTGCATTGTTTTGGACTTCGCAGGTACATTTTGAGTAATATTCTGTTGTGTACTGCTCCAGATCTTTCGACTATATTTTATAAGCATGCGAGCATGGGGTGCACCAAAAGGGCCTCTTTTCCACGCTTAGGTGCACAGACATATTGGTTTATTAGGAGTGCATTATGAGTTTTGAGGTTGCATTTGTATATTCCCTGAAAAATGCATACATGGGATCAAGATGCTGGTTGTGGACTTGTTTCATGCAAGGAAATATAGTCAATACGTTGTTAAATTATGATGTCATAAGGAACTAACTGTTTTCGTCTCTTTTGCTCTTGAAGGTGATTTACTCAAGCTTCTGGATGTTTCATCAGTGGAAAATGTGTTGCTCACTACATATGGCAAGTTGCAGCCACCTCTTGGAAAACATCGTCTGAAGGTATTCTCTCTCTCTCTCTCTCTCTCTCTCTCTCTCTCTCTCTCTTTTTTTTATATTTTAGAAAAAAAGTTTATTTGACCTGTGATTGATCCACCACTTTGCCTCAGTTTTCTCCCCCCTGTTGGAGTTTTTGAAGAGAACTTGTCAATATGAAGTAATGCTATTTGATTCTTTTTATCAATTAACATGGTAAATTACAGATTATAGAGTTCATCTCAGTCTTGATGACTGTTAGTAGTGAAGCTGTTGAAAAGGAAATGATCCGCCTCTGTGCTGTAAAACGCATTTTAGACTTGTTTTTTGAGTAAGTGACTCGGTTCAGTTTACTCCTTTCTTACAGCTTCCCTTCTTCTCCCCTTTGATTGGCATTTCTAACATTGTGTCTATATTACTTGATTTTATTGTGGTTGCAGGTACCCATACAATAATTTTCTGCATCACCATGTAGAGCACATAATTATGTCTTGCTTGGAGAGCAAGAATGCTTCTTTTATTGAACATCTCCTTAATGACTGTAATCTCGTTGGGAAAATTCTTGAAGCAGAAACTAACTTCACATTGGCTGCTGATCCAAATAAGGTGATAGTTATATTCCCTTGTTTATTGGCAAAATAAATGCATATTGTTTTTTGCTCATATTTTGTGAGTTCAAATCTTGTTATGCATGATGAATTAGTATGGTATTGAGGTTTTTTGAATGTGTATATTTCAGCCTACCATCCCTGCCGAGGGTAAATTGCCACCGAGGATAGGGAATATTGGACACACAACTCGTATATCTAACAAACTTGTTCAAGTAGGGAACAACAACAGTGACATACAAGCATATCTACAGGTTTTTCCTGACCTGAATCACTGCATTGGCTCCTCTAATTTGTATAATAATACAGTCATTATAACTCACTGTTGAAGGTTTTAAGTTTTAAGAGTTGCTGTGACCACAGTCCTCAAGGTGTCTATTGCCAAAAACATACTGCAAGTGATGGATTTTAAACATGAAGTTCAATTCCATGTCGTCTTGGCCTCGAGTTGTATTTACCTTTACAGCCATGTAATAACATTTCTGGCATTATGCTATCCTGATGTCTGGAATTGTATACTCCTGGCAGGAGAACAGTGAATGGGTAGACTGGCATGCAAATGTCCTAGTCAAGCGCAACTCTTTGGAAAATGTCCAACAATGGGCATGCGGGTAGGTGTTCCTAAATTACGCACATTTTGTCTCGATCTCTTGTATACAAGTCGTGGGTACAAAGTTTTTGTCGAGCATGTTTTTTTCTGATGTTCATGTAATAAAGAAGCTACAAAAGCAGATAATGTAAATATTGTTTTGTTGGAGATCTATTCCAAGTTGAGTTGAAGCATTGGTGACAGCATGGCAAATATTCTCCCCCCCTAATTTGGGTAGCGCTAGCGATAAGCCTTTGCTAACCTCTGTGTTCTGACTTAAAAACACGATAGGGATATTCCATGGTATCTGAAAACTTGCATGCTGCTACATGGCAAAATCATTTATCATTAATTTCTGTTTGTTATTTTTGTGTTTGTCCTCCCTCTTGTTAGAGCTTGTCCCTCATTGGTTAGTTATAACCTCCAAAACTAGAATATGAGCCTAGGCGGTCTCTCCACTCATAGCCAATTGGTTTTGAGTTGGATGCTTAACACCTCTTACAGAATTTTCTTGTTTTTGGTATAACTTTTGTCTGTGTTATAAAATATACATACACGCCCGTGGTCGGATTCAAAGTATGCCCATATTAGCTGAACATTGGGAATTAGTATATTTCCAGTCCCCATCACGTCTGATGTACATTATTGAAATAGTTCAGAGAGAATTGATGTGTTATTTTAATATTGAAATAAAAATGATGTGTGTGTTTATAACCACTATTTGAGGGTAGTGAAAATGGGAAGAATGGCCATTTGGTTTGTTGGGATGTGGTTTCTGTGGGGTCTTTTTTGGGAAGCATTATGGCCACGAACACTGCACTTGAAGTTGTTTTGAAGGTTTCCTATGGAGCTTGATTCTTAATTCTTTTATGTGACTAAAAGAGTCGATGAGGGATTATTGCCAATAGATAGGACGACCACATGGTTAACCAGGGAAATTCTTGATCATGATGAAAATCTCCCTCAACTTATTTCTTTCCTTCATAGGTTCACCCAATTCATTGTGTGGGCATTGGAAAAAGTAATTTCGGTTTTGGCAGCATGTTTAGAGGGGAGGCATCTCTTAAGTGTTTTTTTTCCCCTAGTTTTATTGCCTTTCTCAATCTCATTAGATTTCCATTGCTTCTGCATTTGTGCTTTGGACGTAAACCTCTTTTAGAGAGCTTAATTACCAAGAGATCAATGAATGGACTTTTATAGTATCTATCATGGAGTGTGTTTCCTTGAATTGGGCATGATAACACAATGAGGAGTATTCATCTTATGGTATGTTTCCTCTGAAGTTGAAGGATTTTTTAACATTTAAAGCCATACAGCTGTATTCGGTTGTGAACTGTATTCACGTTCTTATCCCACCCCCGCACCCTTGCCACGTCATGTCGATCATGTTGACATGGGTGCTTCGCTCAAAATGGTGGATCCATGTTCCATAGGCCCTGCCTTGGAACTTCTATAGGCAAAGAATTGATTACGTTTCCTTTTTCCACTTTTGTTGGGCAGAAGCTTAAAGGTGTTAAGTATGTTGAGGTACCAAGGTATGAGACCGGTGATTGCCATGTGAGTGTTGTGCTTCTCAAAATTGTTTTGACTGGACATAGCTGGTGGTGAGCTTACCTGTATGGAACTCGACGCAATCCGGCATATGTCTAACCGTTTCCTCTGTATAGTGCATTTTTTGTACATTCCTTGTGGTCTGTCTCGTAATATTCTAGTCCCGGTTTGTTGAAATTACTGGTTTAGCAAATGAAGTCAGTGTCAAAAAATGGAAGTGGAAGGTGGTTGGACTTCGCATTCGTAGTGGAAGTTACTGCTATCTCACAATTTCAATTGTCGCTGTTACTCTAATTTTATATTCAAATAATGAATATTCTGTGTTTTGGATTCGTAGAAAATTGTTCTGACTTTTCCATCATTTTTCAATTTTCCTTATTGGGGTGATCTTGCATTCTAAAGTTAGTTGTCCGATATAATACTTAATCTGCTTTAAATTGTCCTTTCCGTGTCTCTTTCATGCATTTTTGTGTATATATAATATTCGCTTGCATCTTACCTAATATGGCTTCCTCAACTACAACAGGAGGCCAACAGCCTTGCATGATCGGACTAGGGATAGTGATGATGATGATTATCAAGATAGAGATTATGACGTAGCAGCTCTAGCAAATAATTTGAGCCAGGCCTTCCGGTATGGCATTTATGGCAATGATGATATCGAAGAGGTTTGTCATGACTTCTCTAGATTTACTATTTCATTTGATCTTTTCACTATCCTTGTTGTCTTCATACAACTGTTTATCTGAATATGATCCTGGTTAGATAATGGTTTAATAGTTAGTAAGAACTGTTGTTTCCTGAATTAACAAATGTTTCTGTTGGTGCATGCAGGCTCATGGCTCACTTGAGCGAGATGATGAGGTATGTCTGAGTGGTATTTGTCTGAGTAGTAATTGTTTGGTTATATCTTTGATTGAGCTCCCTTCCGTATTCCCTAAATCCTTCTAAACTTAAGTATAGTGGTGATGTTGTAGAAGTTTAATGTTGAAATGTGAATTGGGGTTTGTAAGGAGAAGAGGGCATTGAACTCCAAACCAATGGGCAATGAGTGGAGAGGCCACTCAGGCTCTGATACTAGTTTGGAGCTTATAATTAATCAATCTTGGACAAGCTCTAACACTCTTAACACACCCCCCATGTGTGAACCTTACCCGCACGTGGAGAGGTAACCAGAGGATCCATAACATTGTAATCATAACGGACAAGGAACACTTATGGCACAAACAACGGGGCAATCAATTGAGAGTCTTCTCCAAAAACCTCCAAAAGCCTAGCTCTGATACCAAGTTTAATGTTGAAATGCGAGTAAGGAGAAGAGGTGGGGAAGAAAGAGTGACTGAAATATAGGAGGGGAAGAGATGGAAGCTAAACCTGCTCCCATACATCACATGTATTTATATCGATATCCTAGAGAATTACCAAAAGTACACTACGCAACATAAACTAAGATCTAATAATGTAAATATCATTCTCTAACAGTACATAATGACTGTTTGGTTGCTAAAGTTTATTGACAATTGCAGTAAATTGAATTAGTGATTTCTACTGCATCCAAACTTTCTAGGTCCATTTTCACATGTCACTTGGTATTTGGTAGTCATATGTACTACGTTTCCACCATGTACGTAAAGTGTAATGAATCATGTTATGCCTACACGTGTCTCGCATAATATAATAGATATCCTCGAGGACTTTGTTTTACTTTCGAATCAAGCTTTGTTTCAGAAGTGTTTGTTCAGATATGGGGCTCTTGGAGGGAGGTGGATTGTCGTGTTTGGTGTGGAACATAATTGTCAAATCAGCATTCAAATTGTGATTCATCATGCCCCTTTATTTGAATTCCGACATGAAGTTTAAGGGCCATAGACTCATAATTGAAGGGGACAAAGAGGGGCTTCTTATGGATAATGGGGCCAAGTGTTGATTTTATCCTGGTTTTTTTGACGCCGTAAGTGGAAAGAATAATGAGTTTTTTGTGGAGCACGAATAATGGTTACAAAATACATCACATTACTGAAAAATAGTTGGTGCAGAAAGAAATGCAAATAAAAAGAATTTCAAACCTAAGGGACATTAGTAACTTGTTCCTTAATGCCTTTTATTAATATTATCTTTTACTTATAAAAATAAAAATAAAAATAAAAAGTAACTTGTATTATGAACTGTCTTGGAAAACTCTATGGATAGGTTAGAAACTCTACTTAGTAGTCAATGCAAGATCAGTAAAATAATGAAAAGAATGGATGTGAGAATAGGTCCCCCGCTTGTTAGATAGATGAGTAACGTGGGTGGAGAAACAAGGGGGATGGAAGTTGGAGAATCCAAAATAAATAAATGAGGTGGTTCACAGTATTGCTTTATAGTTGTCATAATTTCTAGTTCAATTTTGATTTGAAAGTTTGACTATTCTGAAGGATTAGAAGTAAGTGCAAGAAGCGTATCGCGCGAGATTCTGATTGATTGCCTTTTTCTTTGACAAGAAGTTTTAAATCTTAATGCAGGCAATGAAATTTGTGATGGCTACTAAATAACAACCTTAAAACTCTTCCTTTCACTAAAAGTTTCACACTACTTCTAGAAGATCTTATAGTAGAGGAAGCCACAAGCTCTAGCCAATTGATGTTCCTGACCTTGGTTTGGTTATATATGCAATAGAAAGTTGAGTTCATTATAGGAAGTTAATTAATCAATTTCTAATTTAAGATCTACCTTAAAAACTTATTTATTTGTAGTTTCCAGATGAAACTCCTGCTGCCCTAGTTTGTCTGTCCATCTTTCCAGTTTAGGATGTCCCAAAAAGATTGTCCACTTTGAAAGTCGAAGAATAAAGTTTGTAACTTACTTTTACTGATATTATGTCTACTTAGTATCTTCTGAGACGATATTCGAAAGTGGAGATGAAGTGCCATTGTCGGAGAGAATGTTCTAAATTTGAATGCCAATGCAAGACTTGCTTGTCCCATTGAAAAGTTGAAATTGTTAACTTGTTGCTTTTGCCTGGTTTAACACACCTGAGTTTGTGGACCATATCCACAGACAGTACTTATGTTGTTAATCTTCTTCTTACTTTACGTCGCTCTAGTTTGATAATGCTGTTTTCCTTTTCGTTTACAATGTTAGAGATGGTTCCTTACTGTATTATTTTGCAGGATGTATATTTTGATGATGAGTCTGCAGAAGTTGTGTTATCTTCGCTTCGTCTTGGAGATGACAGGGAAAGGTAGGTGGCACCTCTTGGTTTTTGCCTTTTTGGTGTTTTCGTGTTATTTGTAATTGAGTACAAGCTATTGTTCTCCCTTTTTTCTGTATAGTAGCACTGGGCACATACTTTGCAATCGGTCTTCATATTAGATATTGTGCAGAAATTGTCTTATCTTCGCTAGTTTTTGCCCTTTCCTGTTTTTTGAGTCAATTTATAATCGGTCTTCATATAAGTTAAAATAGCTATTGATAAATAGTATCACACACGTGATTATGCTATCGGATTATAATTATAACCGTGTTATGGTAACTCTCAGTTTATTCACAATATCATGTTGATATGTATTATCTTTGTACATCAAAATCGTTAACCTCTACCATCATCAATCGCCGCCCATCACATTTTGAAATGCTTTTTCTGCCTAATAATCTATCTTTTTTTTTTGCACTATTTCTATTGAGTGTCACTTTAAATACTCTCTTATCCGTATCGCTGGCTTCTACCATGTTTGTCATTATTCTTCTTTTGTCCAATACTATGCGAAGTATTTTCGTTGCCACAAATTGTTCCATCAATAATGGCGATTGTCTCCGTTGTCTCAGCTATCAAAATTTTTTTTGGTAATTTCTAATGATTTTCAATCATTTATTTTTTATGGTCACTAATAAAAGAGTTTGGAGTCCATTATTGTCTTATAAAAATTGATGTTGCGTATTGTCTTCAAGAATGGTGCCCACATGCTCCTGCTTATTGAACGTTGTGGGTCTCATTTCTAGTTTTGTATTCTATTTTTTAGGTGCCACAAAATAATAATGACAAAAAAATTAGGGTTAAAGAAAGATTGAGGGCAAAGTAGTCTTTTCACTAGTTAAATGACAAACTGCAACTCCTTGTTTTATAGTAGGTATAGATGCAGCACTGCATGCTTTTAGGCTACGCCTAGTAACTTTTTCTTATGCAGTTTTTGAAATTTTCGTGGCTAACATAGTCTTTTTCCTGACGCACAATTGCCAACTATCCCGACACGATTCATGCATTTAACTTGGTAGAATTTAAGAAGTTTTGGTTTTTCCATTTTGGTTTTCCATCTTTGAATTATCTTTGGAAATCTCTGTTGGATTTTAGAGCAATGGTAAAGGTTGTGTTGGCTGTTCTTTGTGGAGAAAGCAATATGCTATGGAGCACGACACGTGTAACTGGTTAGCTTATCCGTGTCGGACGACATGCATCACAGCAAGACACGTATGGGTCCTGCTAATTCTGTTATTTTTTAAGCAGGGGAACCCTGTGTCGAAAACTTTAACACGGGTGGGAATACGACAGGCATCAATACTAACAAAATAAATTTCTATTCTCGTAATATCAAAAATTAAATATTGCAAGTTACTAAAACTAACTCTGTTCCTTTCTTGATACAATATGCTCATGAATATCAAAATAAATATTTACAAAAATGCACATAGTTTTTTTTTCAATTGTCTCTGTGTCCATGTCCCTACTCTCAAAGACTTCTTGTTTCCCGGGTCCATTTCCGTATCCCTGCTCCTTACGCAATAGGTTTGGTTTAATAACCACAATAGCCTGCTAATGCCTGATTATGACCAAAATTTTAACAATTCTTTTCAATTATGTTATGTTTCCCCCTTTGGGGCTCTGAGATTGTGCCTGCCTGCCCTTACTCTACCCTTATTACCTCGTTTCTGCTATTTACTTTTTTTTTTTTTTGATCCACTTTTCTGCTATTTACTTGATTAAACATTTGTGTGCTTGTTTTATGTCATGTTTTCAGTGGCTCTCTTTTCACGAATTCCAATTGGTTTGCCTTCGAGGATGACCGAACAATAAATGAGCTCTCAGCTGACTCCATCGCATCTCCCTCACCTAATATCGACGACTCCGAAGCGGTCTACACTGTTGGTGATGCCAAAGTTATCGTAGACAAAGATGAGGATTTAGCTGACACTGCAACTTCTCAACCGCCCGAACCAAATGCCAGTTCAGAAGCCACATCAGTTAATTTTTCGGGCGAATTGAGTGCAACCGGAGCCAAAGAGAGTGAAAATCCACCTGAATGGGTTGAATGGAGGGAGACTTCAGATTCAGTGGATTCATCTGATCTTGAAAAGCCATCCATTTCACCAAATGGTGAGGTTCAAGTGGAACTGGAGGAGCGGAACAAAAGTATGGACCCAACTGTAGCCAATCCTTCTCTATCCTCAGCTGATGCTTCCATAGATGATAGCAAAATGGACAGTGGAGGATCACCAGATTCGACAGATTCCAGTTCAAAGCCTTTTCAGGCACCGGATTGGGTAGATGATAATCCGAACAGTGACACTAGCTGTACTTCTGTTGATTTGGATAAGCCTGTTGCCACAGAAGGCTCTTCCGGAGCTGTGGAAAAGGAGGAAAAGGTTGAAGTGGGGATTTTGTAAATTCACTTTCTCGGTTCAATGACTGGGCTAACTAATACTTGGAGCCATTGATCTGGTGGGAAGGTAACCCCAATACACGATACTTATGGGTGGCTATGCTCTACGTTGTTTACCTTTTAGAGCCTTCTGTACATTATGGGTCTTAACAGTCAAATAGGGCTGATCATTCTTTACCCCATCAGAATTAGGTAAATGAGGGCTCCCTCTCTCTCAAGCTGTTCGTCTGAGTGATTACTTAGGTTGGAATGTGATACTGGTTAATAATACAGTACCCATTATAGCTTCTGCAGCTAGGTGAACCTGATAACAAAGTGGTGCTTATAGTAATTCGCAGTGACCATGTCTATATGATGTAGTTGTCTGTGCCCGGTCAGTTTTAGGATTTATCTGGGAATTTCTCGTTTTCGTTACAGTAATTTAATTCAGTTTTGTTACTTCAATAAAGGAATTCAATCTGCAATGAATATTCTTGGTTTTCTTGGTTCTTAATTTTCTCAAAGCAGATGCCCTTGGGAGGAGGGTTTGGTTGCCATTTTATGTCATCATTATTCATTTCCCTCGTGCTCTTTATGCTGTGCACTTCTATTCTTGGCTCAGTTGGCCAAAAATCCCTGCTATTTTCATATTTTAAAGTTGAAGGAGAAAACATCATGTCGTATCAACGGAGAATTCTGAGAATATTTCTTTCCTCTGTTACGGTAATACACCTATGGTAAAAACAAATATTGTAATACATGGTCAAAAATTCATAAGCACTTCCGCAAAGTGCCAAGTATTGGAGAATGAAGCGGAAAATCTCTTTAGAAGAGAAAGAGAACTGATCAAGATCGTCTTCTTCAAGCCTATGATGCAATAAACTTCAAGGCACAATACCTTCTTTCTTATGGGCAAAATTACCTCCATCAGATAAGCACCACTAACTACATCAACACTACCCACCTTATTGACAGCCGCCAACCTTCTGCTACCCCATCTCTCGCCAACAAAAGTTCAGTGACCTCCACCTCTGGTTGACAACCCCTACCTCTGGACAGCGGCAAACTTCGACAATTATCTTCGGTGATTATTTTGGCCACCTCTAGCCAGGTAATCTCTCTTCGGTGAATATTCGTGCTATCTCAGACCAATGGCAACCATCTCTTGCAGTGGTAATGTGATTACTACTCCCTTTGCCCCTTTTTTAAAATCCAGTATTCCGTTTTTGGTTGTCCTTTAATAAGTGTCTATTTTGAAGTTAGTGGAAAAAAGTTTGTACATTTTCTATTTTGTCCCCAAAATTAGATTCTATTTTGTCCCCAAAATTAGATTCTATTTTGTCCCCAAAATTAGATTCTATTTT
>BPLS01000549.1:23248-34958 GCA_019656275.1 Rhododendron kiyosumense
AAAATGTTAGTAAGTAAATGTGTAACAATGATGTCTCCACAGAGGGTAGGGGATGTTCTGGAGTCTAAAAAAAGGAACTTTTAGAAAATGAAGGTAATTTCAACTTTAAAAATTATGTGTTTATGCAAATAATTTTTCTACCAATATGGATCTTATTTGATAGATCTCATTGAGATCTTTTAAACGGTGCAAAAAAATTAAAAATTTATTTTTCATTTTCATTATATTTGAGTTTGAAATTACCTTCTTTTTGAAAAAAAAGATTTAAAAAGAAAACGGAACGGCACCAGTAGAGAGAGTTGAGGTAAAAGATGAAGTAAAAGATATAATGATGATGTCTTCTTAATAACTTGGAGTTACGAAGCTGGACACTTAAAAAGAGACAGAAAGTATTATTTTTTGAATAAATTGAAAAGAAATTTATCAATCTCTGTAAAAATACTCTAGTTTTTGCGAACATCGAAAGAGACATTTATTAATCGTTAAAAATTCTCGTATATTACAATATTACAAAGATTTCGGGCAATGTGATAACAATGTCATTACTTCCTTAAAATTTTGGCAAAGCCAAGGTTGAATTTTGGGAGACTTACCCAAAAATCCCTTATATTTACATTTTTTGAGCTTAAGGACAAACATCTTTTGCAGTAAAATATAAGGATAAATGTGCCTATGAAAGTACTTAAAATCCTATGGTACTCTATAAAAGTGCCTAAAACCCTAGGGTATCCTATATATGAAAGTGTTTAAATCACTAAAATCCCATAATTGGAAAGTGCACTCTAAAACTCTATGAAATTGTTTAAACATTTTTTGGTCTTATTGCTAAAAAACTCAAAAAGTTGAAGGACCTACACTGAAAACTATTTTGCTAGCATCCTTTCCCTAAATGAAAACTATTTCACCGTCCTTATAACTAATTTTTCCAAATGAAAATAAACAAATAAAATTGGAGGATGATAAATATAAAAAGAATATAGTTCCTTATTAGTCATTCCAACATGTGATATATAAATCTTAAACAAAGTACTACAAATGTTATTATTACTTATTTCACTAAGTTGGCAATTAACATCTAAAAAGAAAAATAAGGGTTAATTGAGAGTTTGGTTTCTAATTGAAGTAAAAAATCCAATACAAGAACTAAAATTATAAACTTAATGTCCTTCTATTATGTGAAAATTCTTATAAAAAGCATTAATCTAGTCCACTGCCACCAACTTGTGATGAATATATGCAAAATAGCCGCACATACAAAAAGAAAAAAAAGAGAGAAGCTGGAGCCAGAGAGTCACCCAAATCCCAGTAAACTTTCATCTCTCTCTCTCTCTCTTTCTCTCATACATGCAAATAGGAATGGCAATGGAGAGGGGCGGGTTTTTGCGTACCCCGACCGGGTATTTTTTGGATACCCCCGTTCCCGCCACAATCAGGGAACGGGTTTACCCGTCCCGCTCCGCTCCGTAAGAAATTCAAAAATTTTGGTAATCTAAAAGCAAAATAAAAGAAAATAGTTATAAAAAAGTGATAGTTTAGTATAATGGTGAAAATATAAAATTAAGAATATAAGGTTTTTTTAGTATAATGATTATAATATTAGCTTAAAAATGTTAAATTTTAAGAATAATGATAATTAAATTAGGATAAAAGTGTGTGTGTATATATATGTACGTATGTTGGGGCGGGTTCGGGGTCGAGTACTTCCACCCTGAACCCGGTCGGATTTTGAAATTTTAACCTCGACCGCGCCTCTATACCCGAAAATGAGTTGAAAAACCCACCTCATTCGAGGCCGGGCGAGTCTGTTTGCCCTCCCTACATGCAAAATAGCCAAACATACAAAAAGAAAAAAGAGTGAAGCTGGAGCCAGAGAGTCACCCAAATCCCAGTAAACTTTCATTGCTCTCTCTCTCTCTCTCTCTCTCTCTCTCTGTTTTCCATTGCCTGCAGGCCATCAGATCAGAATATGGAGGTAGGCTAATGTAATGGTGGCATTAAGCTTGAGCTTCACAACATCATCGATATCTTCCTCTCATCAAAACTCATACGCCAACTGTAGTGTGTAGATTTCCCACATCACCTTCCTCGATGCAAGATTATCTCCGGCAAGATTTTAAGCCGAACGTCGGCGATAGGGGCCTTTCCGTTGGCAGTACTGACAACCATTTTATTAAAAATAAAAGAACAGAGAAGGTTTATGATTTCAAGTTATTTTAAAAGTTAATTGATGGTATTTTTTTTTTGTCCAAAAACATTTAAGTCTTGTTCCTTTAGCTACTAAGTAAAAAATCAGAGGGACCTGCGCTTAATCGGCAAAAATTTCCGAGACAGTGTTTTAGTGTCACTATTGTCAATTTTAGTGAGCTTTCTCTAACATTAGCCTATTATCTTTTTACTTAGAGCCGAGCACTATGGTGTAAAAATTATTCAAATCTAAAAAAATTAAGAGAAAATAACTAAAAAATATGCAAAAAAAGTCGATGAAAAATTAATACTACCCTTTGAATTTGATGAAAAGTTAGCACCCTCATATCCCTTATCCAACTAATTTCTAGGAATTCAATCCCATTGCTCACCCCCCCCCCCCCCCCCCAAGGTTTCACAATTCTAATTTAGCGGCGGAAGGGGAAGGCCATGATACTAGCTAGTTCTCAATCTCCCTTTCTGTTTTCTAGTTGTTGGTTTGTTTTTCTTGTGTCTTTTCAGTTGTATAATTTGTGAGAGTTTTAACTCGATCTCCTTTCTGTGGGAGTTTTGTCTCTCCTTTTTGTGATAGTTTTTAGTTTCGTCTTTGGGCGAATATTATGTCTATAGATCTGGTTCTTTCAGATGATGTTGGTTCACAACGGGTATCTGTGTCAACAGTGTTGTATTAGTTGTCTTTTTTCTTGGCTAGCACTTTATCTCGTTTTGAGACTACTAGAAAATATGACATTTCAGCAGAATGTGAGACAGGCGATGCCTGAGTTGGGGTGAAAGATATCAATCGTTGTATAGTTTTCTTGTTTGTATCATTTAGACGATTAATTTGGCTTTGTCTAAAATATTGGTAATGAATTCCGCATTGTAAATGCCATTAGGTTAAAAAATTTATGTTGGAAATTTCCAAGTTAGTGAATGAAAATTGGGGCACACGGAGGGTCACCGAGGCAACCGAAGGGTCCCGATTTCGGGTTCATTGTACCTGGACGACTTCCTCTAATTTCCAGCAGTTTTCAGCAAGTTATTGCTCCATAAAAGTGTGGTTTATGGTAGATTTCAATCACCAATTCACTCTGGCAGTTTCATGTATTGAATTACCCTATTCAAGGCTATGAATTGAAGGCCCTAATTCATTTTCTGGATGTCACAAAACCTTCCAAATTAAGGTTTATAAATAGGGCAGTCCCGTATTGGATTTTTTAGAAGTTCACAAAAAATACTCCAAGTATATTCTGAGATCGTTCTTGTGTGAGAGAGAGGCAGACGTAGCATCCAGTTCACCAAGTCAGCTCTCCGATGGTGTTCCGATAGCCGTGGTCTAACCGTTCTATCCTGGGAGACAGACGCCGGCCAATCTCCAACACCCAACGGTGAGGCAGCAAATCTGTTTTAAGGAGACTGATTCAGGACTCGTTTCGGTGTTCATATTTCTATCCTTTTTCATATTCCGTACATGCAACTTGTAATCTGTTATTTATTTATCATAATGGAATTTGTACTCTAGAATTTGCCGGTTGTATGGCTTTGTACCAACATTATATATACAGTGGCAAATCCAGAAATTTCAAATAGAGGAATCACCTCTTGAGCATAAAGTCGATAAAAATTCTCTCTAATTTTATTGAGTGAAAATAAAAAATGAATGAATGAAAATTTACATAGACACAACATATATTTGTCTTGTTTACTTTATAACTAATTTTATTTGGTGAAAATACTTAAACGAAGGATAGTGAAAACCGTCAAAAAAAAAAAATTAATGGCCTAATGTTATAACATTTGTTTTTTTACTCCCTCCGTCCCTAAATAAGTATCTGACACGCAAACCTAGGCCTTCAAAAAGATGCATTTGTTTCGTTAAAAAAATTAAATTTTTTTCACAAATTAATAGATAGCAATGAGTTCTATTAGATTGTAAAAAAAAATTAAAATTTTGAATGAAAAATATGCATGTTTTGTAAGGTCTAATTTTACGCGCCGAACACTTATTTAGAGATGGAGAAAGTATTATTTATTTTTGTATTCGCAAAATAAGTACAGATATGTGCGTTTGCTTTGTGGTAGCATTGCAAAATAAGCACAAGATGTGCAGGGTTTAAGCCTCAGACTCAGACAGTAGTGGAGAAAGGTTTTCTTTTTCCACCGTTTATACTTTACAAGGCTTGAAAGCACCCAAAAAATTTTTTTTTTCAAAAGTCCACGGATGAAGTTAGGTTTCGAACTCGCGCCGCTCGCATGAAAGTTGGAAATTAACCGCTTGCCCTTGCCATTTGTTACAACACGCCAAAATAATTCTACCATCGGTACTTTTAAATTTAACAGTTACTGTATTGGTTCCAAAAACAAAACAAAAAAGTTCCGATAATTTCAAGAGGGTTATTGTGCCTAGGAGTGTTTAAGAAAACTGTCCGAACTGTAAAATCGGTTCAATCCAGATCGAACTGTCCCATGTGGTCTGGTTCTACGGTTCTGTGATCAGGTTATGGTTCCAAAAAAATAAAAATTGTTAATTTTGATTTGATTACTGGTTCTCAATTAAAGAACCGTGGTTAGAACCGGATCGGACCGTTTAGAACTAATATATGATTATATAAAAACAAATATATGTGTAGAGATTGGTCTACTTTTTGAACATGAAAGAAGTTAGTGCTGCTGATTTAAGTGACGTTTTGGGCATTGGAGTTGCTGTTCCTTACTTCAAGACGTGTTGTTCTTTACTTCAAGACTTGCTGCTATATTTTATAGTTTATGTTATAGATTTAATTTTAGTCCTAAATATAATGGGTCATTAATGTTTTTCTGTCACTGAATTTCATTATTCCATAAGTGGTTTTAGCTTCTTTATTGGTGGTTTTTGTCAATGTTTTCAGTCGAGTGTCAAGTATTTCTTGAACCAGAGGGGAAGGAAGTTAGTGTATTTATTATAAGAAACCTCGGGGCCGTAGAGCATCCACATCTCTCTCTTTACTCATCTCTTAAACTAAATTAAAGAGCCAAAAAGAAAAAAAGAAAAAAACACCCAAAACCATCTGCATCAGTCTCTCTTCTTTCCTCTCTACTTTGAAAAAACTTTAACATTGCTACAGTTGCTTGTTTGGACAGCCGAGCAAATATTCACTTGCTTCTCATTTTTATATTATTTCTCAATCTCTCATTGTACTCCATCTCTCTCTCTCTCTCTCTTCCTGATTTTTTTATTTTTCCTGCTTTTGTTTCTCTCTCCGAGGCAAGGGAGAGTATTTAATTGAGGAGAGTTTGATTATTTATTGAGAGGAGATATGACTAAAGAGCCTGATGCAATAGTTATTTTAAAAGTGTGTAGCTAAAGTAATAAATTGACTTTTTAAAATATAAATTGGTTCAAAATATAGAGAGTCTGGTGCGGATGCCCTTAGTACGGACTTACTACTACTCCATATTGAAGACAAGATAAAGTATAAAAAACAATTGTTGCAGTGGAAGTATAAAAGAAATAAAAAGACTATAGGGAGTGATAGAATCTAATAACCATATGCATGGCCTTTTATTGTGCTAATTTTGGTTCTAATTCGAGGTTAAAAAGGAGATTACTATTAACTTCATTTTTTGTATTTGACTATTTTTGAAAATGTTGTTTGTTGTTCATACTTTTATTCAGTGGCGGTTGTTCAATCCCAGTCATTACACTCTCTCGCGCCACCGTCCAGCATAGTACCCTCTCAAAATAGAAAATTGATTTCTACACTTACCTAATTGATGTAAACACTCCTTTTTTTTTATGATTATTTTTAAAAATATTGTTAGTTGTTCATACTGTTATTCAGGAGGTTATTCAATGGAAGAATGACAGCTAAGGATGTGTTTTGATAATTAATACCCGCCAAGGACATTTTCAGTATTAACAAATGTTCTTAGCATGTCTTTGACGGATATTAATTATCAAAACACGTCCGGGGGCATCATTTTCCCTTATTCAATTGGGCCGTTACACTCTCTCACGCCACCCTCCAGCCTACTACTACCCTCTGAAAATAATGGATCGTTTAGACAAAGAAGAAAAAAGCCTTTCTTGCTTATAAAAAAGAGAGCTGCTAACTACACAGCGATTATGCAAGCACAGATCACTGTGTGGAGCTCACTCTGAGTGCTATACAAATAATCCAAGTTGTTCATAAATGTTAAAAAAAAGTTCAAAGGCCCCCTTAGAAAATCAACTCAATCAATTACTATAGGTGTTTGGTCCAATCACATAACTTTCCAAGATCCTAAAATTCGAATGAAAAGTTAGATGATTAAATTAAGCACCTATATGTATTAGATTAAGCTGATTTTTAGCGACGGCCTTCGAAAAAATGTTCTAAATTTAGTGAACGGCTCGAATTGTTGATGTGGGACCAAAACTGGGCCCCACACTGTGATCTATGCACAATCGTTGTGCACATCTGTACAGTTAGACTTTTTAAATATAAAAGAGAAAAAAAGTGCATAATGTTTGATAATATTTTTGAAAAGCTCAATCAGAAGTAGCCCACAAGAATTTAACAACACAACCACGTTTATGCATAAAATATATTCCCTTTGTCTCTAAATAAATGTCCAGGCCGAAAATCTAGGCCTTTAAAAACATGCATTTTTTGGTTCAAAAAATTTGAAATATATACCTTCGGGGCGAAGGTATTTTATTTCCAATTTTTTCAAATTATTTGAACAAAAAGAATGCATCTATTTAAAGGTCTAGGTTTGCGGGTTGGATATTTTTTTAGGGACGAAGAGAATATGTATGTATATGCACGCGCAAAGAGATACTCCTTCCGTCCCTCTTTATATCCCCTACGGGGATCTATGCATTTTCAAACACCCCCCCCCCCCCCCCCCCCCCAAAAAAAAAAAATTAAAAATAATAATAATAAAAAATTACATATATTTTTTTAAATTTTCTTACATCAAATTAAAGTACTCAATGAGCACTTCAATAAACTTTAAAAAATAATATGTAGAAATATGTTTTTTTGAAATTTGAAATTGCACGAATTCCTACAAGGAACATTTAAAGTGGGACGGAAGGAGTATTAAACATGCATCTTTTCAAAATGTAATGATCAAAAACATAAAAAAGAAAAAGACAAGTATGGATACTCAATTGATCTGTGTCATCTAAAATTGAGATGTTTCCGATTCAGATAAGTAGGGAGAATGGTTGAGGAGTTGAGCCAATTTGAATAGAGAATAAATTTTTTACACCACTAGTGTATAACCATTTGTTTCTTCCAAATCAATTGTATTGCGCCATGTCGTTATGTTTTATTAATTGGAACTGTTTTGATACATGTCTCAATGTAATTGATTTGAAGGAAACAAATGGTTATACACTAGTGGTGTAAAAAATTTATTTTCATTTGAATATTGTGGCCACAGTTATAACGCCTAGATTTTCGGACACGTTAATTACATCATTTCTAAATGATTTAAGAAATGAAATTTTATTAAACAGAATTTAGCTACGGAAATCTCAAATGCTAAATTCAAAACTACTTAATTGTCTTTACAATTTAACAAAATAAAACAGAGTTTGACAAATGTGATAGCACTTTTGGAAATTCAAATAACAATACGTCAAAATAACAAAGTGTCTAAGGGTAAGGCATCCAAGGCTTGACAAACTCCCATTCCTCAGCTAGGAGGTCCTCACCCTGATACTGATCATCTTGAAGAGGATTCTGTTCTTCGGTCTCCTAATTACTTGACATGAAACGCCAGCCCAACGGCACTATAATGAGTTTTGAAACATAGTAGATAATTCCAACCCTACTAACCCCTTACCATAAAATTAGCAAATCAATAATATAACAATTCACAAGAGGTACATAATAACAACACATTGTCCTTTTCTTTACTATCCATTGTCTTACATGAAATCTAAGGATCCTCTCTACAAGGTCTTTTCCTCCCACATCCACAAACTTTGACCATCCTATGGAATAACTCTCCATTTATTTGCCCTGCACTAGGGTTCTAAGCAAATACTACTAAATTATGTACTCAGTCTGGATTTGCCTATAACCATAATAAAGGAACAGCTCACCATGACAACTCAGCATTAGGGGTCGCACTATCTCATTGTTAGGATCCTTTACCATCTCCCAACTCTACATACTGGGTACTTTTTCATACCCCTAATCTACACACTGGTACTATACCGTATTCAGGGATCCTTTACCATTTCCCAAAATATTGTACTCGAAGTTCTTTACCGTCCTTCACACACACACTTGGTATTGTACCGCATTTAGGATCCTTTACTGTATCCCAAATCCTGTACCTGGAGTCCTTTACCGTCCTCCATACACTCTGAGTACTTTACCATACTCAGGGTCCTTTACCGTTCCCCAACTCAACTAAAAGTACTTTACCGTACCAGGGTCCTTTACTGGCACCCAACATCCTCAAACAACTTTACCCTTTTATCCTTTACTTAAACATCATTTACGTGAGTCACTACTCGTAACCACCCAGCGAACCTAAGTCCATTCTAGCATGTACAACATGATACAATCAACAACAACTCAATTCATAACATTATACATTTCAATGAGACGCAATATAACAATTGATAAGTGCAAATAATTAAACACATAAGGAATTTGGATCGGGTCGATGCCTTTGGAGTTAGTTATAAATTTTATTGAACAAGTGTTAACAATTTTATTAAGTATGTACTGTGTATAAGTATTTTTTTTTTAACCCAATCATGATTGGAATAGTTATACCATATAATTGTCATTTGTGAATATTAAAAGTTAACACTGCATAACACAAGAGATGTATATAGTAGAGGAAAATCCATATTTGAGGTTAGTTTGTAAGAGCAATAAACCATTTGGGGTTAAATCGAATAGCATACAAAGTCTAGGGCTAATAGTGTAATAACATCAAAAGATTTCAAAACAAAAAGAAATGGAACACGCAGGAGGAAAAGAAAAGAGTTTCGGTTATGTTCTTTTCTGGTTCAGCATGGGTTCGATTTTTCTATCATTTCTAAGTATTAAAACTAACACATACGGGTACAGATATACTTAGGGGAAAGTAGAGAAGCAATTATTCTACCTTTAATTCAGACAAAACAATCAGCGGTGGAGTCCGATGGAATTTCGTTTGGCGGCGAAATATCGGTATTCTAGCAGCAACTTTGGATTGGAATAACTTGACTTAAACCTCTGCTGTTTTGGACGATTCTTGTATCTAACACGAAGCTCTTGAAACTCTCTACAGCTTTTGTGAAAAAATCCAAGCCCGAACACCACTCTAAGTAGAAGAAAAATGGAGATTTAGAAGGGTCGCTGAATCTGCCTGGAAATCAGAATTCGAGAATTTTACCAAACTTTGGACGGCAATAACTCTATCAATCCTTGACCGTTTTGGTTGATTTTTGGATTGGGATCGAAGCTCTCGACCCCCTCTGTACAACATTCGTGAAGTAACTTAGGCCTAAAAATGACATCAACAATGAAGAAACAGGCCATGAATAGAGGTACGTGATATGGATGAAAAATAAAATGGTGTGATCTCTCTTCTTCTTTTTCTTCTCTTCTTCTTTTTCAGATTTCTTCTCTCTCTCTCGCAGGTGAATAAAATGGGGATGGAAAAGGTGAGTTTGGTTTTGTAGTGGACGTGGAGTAATATAGGGGGAGTAGTGGAGAAAGGTGGGAGAGTGGGATGATATGGGTGAAGGTGATGGCATGTGGGAGAGAAGTGAGAGAGATAGAATCGGGAGAGATAATGGAGAGGGAATGGGAGCATAATCCGATAAATTGTTGGATGAGTATATTATAAATATATACAGACACACACATATAGTTTACAAGCTAATTAACAATGTATATGCTAAACTAAATTTAAACACCAAAAATTAATCTAGGTTCTAGTTTAATTAATCTAATTACACTTTTAAATAATTAATCAATTACTATAGACTATTTGATTAAAAATAATTTCTTTATTCGAAAAAATAGGGTAAAAATCCAGGTCGTTACAGTTGAGTATGTAGAAGAGAGTGAAATATGGTGTGAAACGCCACGACTAGACTCTTTTAATGCCACAATCATCCGGGACCTTGTAGCACCCCAGGCACCCTATATGGTGCAGCATTTTATTCAGATCATCCGTCTCGTTAATTAATGGTCCAAATTTTTAAAACATTCTTTCAGATAAAACTTTAACTCTTCCCCTGAAGAATTAATTGAAATTAAAATCCGGACTGTCTAAAAAACACTTTTAGATAATGAGATTGAGCATTGCACAGTGCATCACTTTTGAGGCAATACACCATCCCGCCTTCCCTTTCGTGTTGCCTAATTTGTTTGTCTTTTACTACTCATTTTCTCTCTCCTTCATATTTTTCACTTCTCTCTCAATCCACCACAATACCTATGGTGTTCGTAATCCAAATCTTCTATTTACTTCTCTCTCCAATCACTTTCCCCCTATCGAATTTAATTTCAGTTGCTTGATTTCTTTGTAGATTTCTTCCCCCCAAAAATAAAAATCTGAGATCAAGATCCAAAATTAATATCAGGTCCAAAAAAATTTCGATCATTCATCTTCCCTTATACATCCACTTCTTTAAGAGGCCGGGGGCAATACTAATTATCAACAATTTATATACTTATATTTTACCAATTTCTCAAACTGATTGCTTAATTACTTGCTTCCCATGCACGCAAGGATGGAACCAGGAGGAGTCTAGTGGCGGCGGCCGTCACGACAAGAATTTTAGAAATTGCAATTATTATATGTAAAAAAAATTATCCCAACATATATAATCTCGCCACCGCTAGATTTTTTTTTCTTTATTTTTTGTTATATATTAGTCCTAAATCTTCTTCTCTCTCTCTCTCTCTCTTTTTTTTTCCAAGAAATGAGATCCAAAAAAGTATTCCAAAACTAAATTCAATGGGCTAAAGTGAAATAATATAAAGGATGAGATATAATTAAGGGAAAAAAAAACTCCACACTTTAACCCTAAAACAATTTTACCCAAAAAATTAAAGTTAGTCTTTTTTTGTACTCCTTGTGCAAATGACAAATATCATTTACTATAGTTTTTGTTATGTTATTTTAATTTTGTTTAGAGTCGATGACTATTAATATTGTAATTCATCTTTTTATTTTAGTATACATTTCGCCACTGCTACGATAAAATCCTGATTTCGTCCTTGCATGCACGTCGGTTCGGTTGCATGAATTCACTGGCTAGTCTCATGCAACTCCACAAGAGTAAGGATCTAGAAATTACTAAACAAAAGAAAAGGGAAAAAAAAAAGAGAGTTAGAAACTTGACTTGTTTATTAAGTCGTTTGCAAACTACGTACCATGCTAAACAAACACGCTCATCATAAGGTGTCTGAATGAGGTTACTAATTTACTATCGTGTACATATATATCAAGTCAAGGTGATCCTTAGGAGAAGGGGACTCATATATAGTCATTTTAGTTAAAATAAGAACCTCTCCATTTCTCTTATTTCCCATTC
>BPLS01000549.1:39773-51374 GCA_019656275.1 Rhododendron kiyosumense
ATATATATATATATATATATATATATATATATATATATATATATATACACACACAGAAATCTTCAAGTAAGGACCTTAAAATGAGAACCTTAAATGTGGACTATCCATTTCTCACCTTTCCCATCTGATTTCGATGATTCGAGCCGTTCAATATGTTCAGAACGTGATTTTAAGGGTACCCGCGAGAAATCGACAAAAAAAATGACTGGGAAGAGCTTGATTTGAGCAGTTTTTATTTAAACCGTTAGATAAAAAATAAACAAAAACTGCTCGGATGAAGCCCTTTCCGGTCTTTTTTTTTTTGCTGATTTCTTGCGGGTACCCTTAAAATCATGTTCTGAATACATTGAGCGGCTCAGATCATCGAAATTCGATCGGGAAAGGGAGGTCCGCATTTTATTAAAATAAGGTAGTCCTTATAAGAAGGGGACTAATATATGTATATATATATATATATATATATATATATATATATATTAATATTAGCGTTAAATTGGAAACGGTACCCGGTATCAAACTGACGATATTGAAACCTTGAGCTCTGCACCCTAGTACCACCACAAAATACTTTCTTGTTTGCAGTTAATTAATCCAGTGATAAACGTAAATTGTTGGGCCACTGACCTTCTCTAAAGAGTTGGATGAGCGAAAAAATGTTATAACAAAGAGAGAAAATAGTTCAATATATTACAAAAATACAAAAAATAGCCACCCAGATGGTTCCTAGCTAGGGAGCTAGACCGAAGAGGTTTTATTCCGTTGACCTTATCTGAAAGCTACTTCCTCCGTCTTTTTTTAAGAGTGTCATTTTGTAAATCTAATTTTTTTTATAAAGAGGTCATCAGTATACTCTAAAAGTTATAACTTTCCACACATACTCTTTCTGGAGATATCATCATTACACTTTTACGCTATAACTTTTTAAAATATAATCTACTTTTAAGGGTAAATGGAAAAAATATCAACTTTTACTCATTAATTTTACAAAAATAGACACTTATTATGGGAGACGACCCAAAATGAAATATTGAACTCTTAAAAACAGACGGATAGAGGGAGTACCAAATTTGGACGAGGAGGTTCAAGTTGGTTTTCCTAAAAAATACATACAAGTATAAAATGAATGAGTTTTTATTTGTAAAAACAAAATTTGATCGTTTTAATAGTCTTTTTTTTTTTGGAACATTATGTGGAGTATTTTTTGGTCTAATTAAAAGTTCATGTTATGATCAATTTTGTAAAATATGAGATAAGAATATTTTATTGAATTCGGCAATGAAACCGTATAATGATGTCTTTATTTATACAAGAGGAAGGAGCCTAACTATGGAAGGGAATCATCCCAATTATAATGAAATCGTAATTAATTACAATCAAATCACAATCTCAATATCAGGATATGATCACGATATTATTTTAGTATATGCAAGGATTCTAACAAATTTGATGTGAAAAGCTTCCCTGCTCACGGTTTCATATAAAGGATCTTGGTCCTCTTCAATATTTCCTTGGTATTGAAATTGCTCGTTCTACTCAAGGAATTTTTCTTTGCTAGCGCAAGTATGTGCTTGATATTTTAAATGACATGGGTATGATGGGCTGTCGAGCAGCCAATTTTCCGATGGAACATGAGTTAAAGCTTAATGATATTGATGGTGATCCTCTTTCTGATCCTTCCCAATATCGTCATCTTATTGGTCGTCTCATCTACTTGATCACAATCACAAGGCCTGATATCGTCTTTGTCGTGCGCATCCTAAGCCAGTTCATGCAATAGCCTCGTTCTCCACATCTTGAGGCTGCCATTCAGCTTCTTTGTTACCTCAAAGGTAGTCCCAGCAAAGGCATTTTGCTATCTTCCACAAGTTCTCTTCAACTTCGCGTCCTCGCCGATTTTGAGTGGGCGAGTTATATCACTACAACAAATTACACCATTCCCGACTAAAACAAATTTAGTCGTTGAAACTATAGAAATTAGCGACTAAAAATGTTTAGTCGGCGAATGTGTGCACATTTAGCAACCAATCTCTATTAGTCGGTAAAACTATACCAATTGGCGACTACAATAGTTTGTTAGTCGGTAAAACTATACCAATTGGCGACAAAACAAATTTTAGTCGTTGAAAATATAAATTTTCTGACCAAAATAATGTTAATCGCTGAAATATGTTTCCCGACTAAATCTTTTGGTCGGAATTTATATGTTTTTGACAACTAAAGTCCATTTAAGTTGGGGAATGTCAATTTTTTTTCCAATTTAAAAAATCATTAAGTGAAATGCATTTCCCGACTAAATGATTTGGTTGGTATTTATGTGTTTTTGCCGACTATAAGTCCATTTTAGTCCAGGAATGTCAATTTTTTTCCCAATTTAAAAAATCATTAAGTGAAATACATTTCCCGACTAAATAGTTTGGTCGGGATTTATAAAGTTTTGCCAACTAAACACATATTTAGTCAGGGAATACTAATTTTTTTTCTCCTTTGAAAAAAATTCAAAGAAAGGAAATATTTGTTTCGATTACATTGATCACGATTTAACCTTCTCGTTCGAAAGCGTTCATTTTTTTTTGTCTTTTTAATCATAAAATTCTCGTATAATTTTGGCTCGATCGAGTAAAGGAAGCCCTTTATCGCCACACAAATTCTTAAATGAAAAGAATTTTGCTGTTCGATCAAGTGTTTATTCATATGCGGTTAACTTCATTCTTGGTACGATTGATCTAATTCGTATTACGTACGTCAAAGATAGATGATTTCGATTGCCAAAAAAGTCCTTAGTTAGGGCTCGGTTAGTACACTATAACACTTAAACGTCTTTAAATGCATTAATTGTCTTTCAATCATGTGGTCGCCAATATCTAATGATTCTTCGATTTTTTGTGACAATGCTATAATCGATAAGATGTAAAATCCTAACGATTCAGATCGAGCATAAAAAAAATTAGTTGGCTTACCTTCAAAATAAATCTACACATTGATTTTACTTGTTTTTGAATCAAAGGTCTTGTGCTATAGTCTAATGTACAGTAGCCAGATGATTGCAAAACAATCATAACGATTGATACCGTTTATTTTATTGTACTACGTGTTTTAATTGTTTTAATAAAATTTTGGATTTATCGGGTTTTTGAAAGCCCATTGATCGGGATGCAGGTTCAATATTAGAATGATATTTTACGTTCGATCAAGTATGTAAGGATAAGAGATTTACTTCATTTTTTGGCAAAAATGATCTAATACCACTTACGTAAAATATAGACGGTTCCAATTTAAAAAAAAAAATTAGTTCAGGCTGCCCTCGAGCTGTGACCCTTTAAATAAAATGATTAAAAAAAAAAGATCTTCGCACATTTTCAAAATTTTAAACCGCTTTTTATATTTAAAAATACTCTTAAAAAATGTTCTAATTTTCAATCCGTTTGATCCGGTGCAAAGATCTTATTTTTTTGATCGTTTTATGCCTAAATGATCATAATTAAATTTTGGCTCTAGGGCCAAAAGAGCTATTAAACCAAATAAAGAGCAGATACTTGAGAGCTTGGAGATAAATATTAATTATTGATCATTTATAATTTATAATTTAAAATATAATATTTGCTCAAAAAAATTAAATTTTCGGATTAGTTCAAAAAAATAGATTAAAAAATGAAAACCACAATTTTCTTACAAAGAGCAAATCAGAAATCGTGCTGATGTATTCACTTAAGAAGTATAGAATATATAAATTAACTTTTCATACTTGAAACATGTGTGTGGCTAGTCGGTTGGTCAAAGAGGTAAGGCGTGGGAACAGGAGGTTGGGGTTTCAAATCCCAGGAATGGCACTTTGTCGATTAAGAGGGACAATTCAAAATTCCTCGTGGGCGTTCAAGACGCTAACATTGAGTGTCGAAATATTGATATTTTGGCCCTCCAAACTACATTTGTTAATTATTTATATTTGTTACTTGATATTGATTTTTATTTTATTTATAGGTTGCTCGAGTTCATTATCCGAGATTTTGGATTAAAACGTGATTTAAAAGAACTGCGAGGTCGAAATACGGAGTTACTCAAAGTTGAAGTGTCAACTAATTATCAAGCAAAGTTTGAAGGGCCTTTATGTGATTAGTTCATTATAACCCTATTAAAAACAAATGGAAACGGACTGAGTGGGTGGTCGGCTTTTGGAACGAAAAATTAGTTTTGTTTCGGTTGTGGCAATGGCGGAAGAGTATTGAAGGATGGAGGCTAAATCAAGATCAAGTTGTCTCTTTTCCATGGCCAGCTAAATCCCTCATCTAGGGGAGGATGAAACTCCGTATCAAGTAACTATATTTTTATGTAGGGTTTTGGTTTTGTTATTTGAATCGATTGTGAGACTAAGAACTCTTTCCGTTTCAATTGAACGGATTGATTTTATTTTTTCTTATCTATTGAGTATTTGTATTCCAGATTTCAAATACCTAGTCTTGCAGCCTATGCCTTTTAATAACCCAATTATTTTCTTGACGATTATTGTTAGGATTTGCAAGTCCTAGCGATGATCCCTTTTGATTTGAAATAAATAAACCTAACCTATGCAAATTATTGTTACGCAGTCGCAGTGAATTCTAGACCCTAGATATTTTCCTCCATCGTTTCCAAAATTTTTAATTTATTGTTTTAATTTAATTATGTTATTCCAAACAAACCAAATCAATCAACTCTTTTATTTCCGAACTAATCTGCAAACTAATCGAATTTGTCATAACTTAGCCATTCAGTCCCCGTTGGAACGATACTCGGTCTTAACCATTATTCTACGGAGTACTAGTTAATTCTTGATTTTTATAAATTTATTTTTGACACGGAACGACACAGTCAGCGACTAAAGAATTTGGTCACTAATAATATACATTCACCGACTAACAGAATTGGTGACTAAATTATTTAGTCGGCAAAAAGGACATTCAGCGACCAAACAATTAGTCGCTAAAACACTACATTTGTCGTGTAAAGCCCCCAAAATTAGGGTACGTTAAATAGACAATTTATTGATAAAATCAACTGGAGTCTGGCTCATTATTACAACAAAACTCCCACAAGAGTTCAATATTACAAAAGGGAGGGAAATTAGGGTTTCCTAACTACAGTTCCTCTTGCTTCTCCATCCTAACCAGCTCCTCAGCTCCGAACGTCTCCAAGGTGTACAGTTTACCATGTTCATCTACAAAATCTGACACATTATACCAGCGTCGCCACCAATATAATATGTCAGGATCACCAAAGGTAACACCATGAGCTACAAAAGCTCAGCAGAACAATCCCATATCCACTAACCCATAACTTATAACAAAAGATCATATACCACAGACAGTAACAATAACACATTCACATTCGCTATTCAATTATCTTTGGTGTCCAAGATCTTCGTGTCTCTCCTACGCGACTCGACGTAGACCGTGTCACCATTTCCCACTTACAAATCAACCTTTCAAAATCATTTGCATTGGCTCCGAACCGCGGATAACCAAGCTACACACCCAACCTCGGTTCCACCGCTCCGGGTTCCCGAGTATCCGCACAATAGTTCCGCCGCTCCGGGTTCCCATTGGCACACAATTGCATTGGCTCCTCTCCGCGGATAACCAAGCCATATCTCACCATGGTTCCGCCGCTCCAAGTTCCCATTGGAACGCACACACCCTCATAATGGTTCCGCTAATTCTGGATTCCCATTGGCACACACACCTCACACAATGGGCAAATCCGGCCACATTGCGGTTTCCAAAACATTTCACTCTTTTCAAACACGCCTTTTCATTAACCACACCCTAGGTGTCATGTTTCTACTTCCTCGGTTCTCGTGTCTCGATTACATGCAAAAACTCTGCGGTAGGACAAAGTAAGCATGAAACATTCTAGCGAGATCATCCAACTCTATAATATATCACAAGTAAAACAATCGATTCATGTATGCAAGCTCATACTCCTTGAAATATCAAAATACGAATACTTCAATTCACATGGTAACATTTTAACTTCCGAAAACCGTTCTTTCTTAAAGATCAAACAACATACGTTTTACTTGGAATAAGTAAGTAAGTGAGTAAGGATAAACTTAGAGTTAGGGTAAGAATAATCTACCTTGATCCGAAACTAGTCGGGGCCGAATAAGCTAGTTGAAAAATTCTACGGGTGGTGAAACTCGCAATCTGGACCGAACTTTGGACAGCAGTAACTTGGTCAATCTTTGGCCGAATATGATCTTTCTTGGGTCGAAATCGAAGCTCTAGAAACGCTCTATAACTTTCGTGAAGGAAGTTGATCCTAGAAATGTCTTTAGGTAGGAGAAAAATGGGGATAAAGGAAGAGACAGTAAGTTGTCTGGAAATGGAAATCCGAGATTTTTACTGAATTTTGGATGCCAATAGCTTTGTCATTCCTTCACCAATTGGGGTGGTTCTTGGGTCTAACTTGAAGGTCTCGAAGTGCTCTACAACTTTTCCGAAGGGAGTTGATTCTAAAAACTACCTTAAGCAGGAGAAAACTGAGGATTTCTGAAGGGCAGTAGGCTGCCTGGAAAAACAGAAATGGTTTCTAGAGAGAAGTGAGAGCAAAGCTTGAAGGTGTGAGTTCAAAGCTTGGAATGGCTTCTATTTATAGGCCAAGACTTGGCTCCTCCTCTCCCTCTACGGCTCCCCCCCCCCCCTCAAATTTTGACACATGTTATGCCAATTTGGAAGATCAAAAGCCTAACCCTAGGCTTGCATGGCTAGATTATACCAAGGATGGGATTATGGAAGATTTGGTGGAAGAAAGAATAATTGTACAAGATTTGGTTTTAAACAAATCAAAGAAGTACATGGAGGTTAGATCTTTGGCTAGGAAGAGTACATGGCCAAGGATTTGAAAGGATAATGGAAGATCAAGGTGAGTACAACCAAATCCCTTCTTCTTTCTTCCTCTCTCTCTCTCTCTCTCTCTCTCTCTCTCTCTCTCTCTCTCTCTCTCAAGTACACTATATATATGTATATAATAGCCAAGTATAAAAGTACAAGTACTAGATTTCCCAATATCTTATTAGAGAAATCCCAATTAGGCACATGTCTTCATAAAAAATAAAAAAAAAACTAGTGTACTAATGTACTCTAGGTAGTTGAACTCCCCATTAAACTAATTTAATTGGGTACAAAACCCCAATCTAAAATAGTAACAAGGTACCTAGGAGAATCTTAGGTCTTTTAAGTCCAAGGTACAACACATATTAAAATAAAGGTACTTCCTCACATGGGAATTAAGGAAAATAATAGTTTAATAAAACTCTAGTACTTGGTGAAAGAATAACCTTATTACCCAATGGGTAATAAAATTCCTAACTTTTATTGTCCAATGGACAATAGTAATTAGGAAAACTTTATGTTTAAAATAATCAAAATGTCCTTTTAAACATGTGCAAAAATCTATTCTTTTATAGATGTTAGTACTAAACAATCTAGGGTTTTTGATTTACCCCAATACAAAATAATATAAATGTACATGGGAATCCAAATCTTGATTATTAAAATAGAATCTTGTACTTTGTTGGAAAACTAATGCTATTACCCAATGGGTAATAAATTCTCTTGTAGTTATTATCCAATGGACAATGGGAGGGTGGGAGAATACCCAATAAACAAAGAATAAAAGTACTTTGCACATGTGTTTAAAACACATAAAATACTATATTCATGTACTAACCAACATATTTAAATAAGAGGCCTTTTATCCAATGGACAGAGATTACCCTAACTTCTATTGACTAATGGGTAATGGTAAAACGGTTCAAGAGGTTCAAAAGGTTCAACTAGTAACTAGGTTAGTCTGGTTTCGCCAACTAGTTGGTTAGAAACTAACTAAACTGATCAAGTAGGGTTTCTAGTCGAGAGTTAACCAATGACCAAAATCTAACTATGACGGAAATTATCAAGAAATCATATAGCCACTCAAGAGAAAATAAGTAATTCAAATATTTAACGAATTTTTTACTTTCCAAAAATCAGGGTTGTTACATGTCGACTAAACAATCATTAGTCAGTAATTACATTTGCCGACTCACATTCCTTAACTAAATTGCTGACTAAATTATTTAGTCGGGAAAACCCTTTGGCGACTAAAAAGTGGACATTAGGCGACTAAAATGTTAGTCGGGAATGGTGTAATTTGCTGTAGTGTATCCAATGACACGACATTCCACAAGTGGTTATTGTGCTCTCCTTGGCTCTGGCCCTCTCTCTTGGAAAACAAAGTACAGTTTCTCAATCCTTTGTCGAGGCTGTACCGTGCCATGGCTCAAGCGGCTTGCGAAATTCAATGGCTTCTCACTTTGTTGCATGATCTTGGTATTCCCCATTCCCAGTCGACAATTATATTGTGATAATCAAGCAGCCCTCCACATCTCCTCCAATCCTGTTTTTCATGAACGAACAAAGCACATTGAAATTGATTGTCACTTTGTTCAAGAGAAAATTCAACGAGGCCTGATTCGCACTACCTATCTTCCCTCATCAAATAAACTAACAGATATCTTCACCAAACCTTTGGGTTGCAAATCATTTCACAACCTATCATGCAAGTTGGGCTTAATTGACATTCATGCTCCAACTTGAGGGGGAGTATTGGAGTGTATCTTAGTTGATATCAAGGAGCTAATATAGACATAAATCAAGGATTTCATAATTGATTCCATAGGCAGATTTTACGTTATTTCCTTAAGTGTAGATTCTGACATGTATATAATCGTTGTATCGATGTTTCATTTTTGATTAATGTGAATTCATTCATATTTTCTCAATACCAATTTCTAACAATATGGGAAAAATCATCAACTTTATAACTATATATATTGATAGTAGCACTTAATCCAAAATGATTACCCGTATCAGACTGATACTAGTACTGTAACGACCCGGATTTTCGACCCAATTTTTTTTAATATAAATTTATATTATTAAATTCCTAATTCAATAATTAATTAAATTGGATAATTAAAATATATTATTACGTGTACAATTGATATTATATACATTATTGTATAAGATATATATTTATACTTTAGATATACTGGAAGTCAGTGATTGATATTTATCTCTTATCTTTCCTATCTAAATCCTGACTAGAACTCTATTCAAACTAAGTCTCCACTTCCCTATCAAACTCTATCACTTTCATCTTTATCCTTCAACTTACACGTGTCCACATACATTCTCACCATATACATAAAAGCGTCCACATACATTCTCACCCTACACATACACAAGTCTACATACATTAGAATAAAAGAAAACCCCACCAAATGTGGCACTTGTCCCATATCCATCTTATCATTATCAGTATCCTTCTCCTTCACTCTCCTTTTCCATTCCACCACTTCCACACTTATCTCTCACATTCTCACTACCTTATTCTCTCTCATTATACATACCCACATAAATCCAAAATTGAACACCAGTATATTATTTCACTCTCAATTCTATTGTTGAGTCTAGAATAGAGAGAGAGAGAGAGAGAGAGAGAGAGAAACGGATTTTTACATAACACCACTCCGTACATCATATTCAAGTTCCCAATCAACCACTACATCACCAAGCATCCACAAACCACCTTCCAATCATTTCGAGTCAGCCCGAGTCCCCCGTTGCCACCGCCGTCTTTTTCATGTTATCGAAATTGTCTGCAAATTAGCATCCGCTTTTTCAGCTGGATTTAAGGTAGATTAATCTCTGTCCTATTCTCTCCTAAGTATATTTAGTCTCTATATATATAAATTTCATAATTTATAATTGAGAAAATCGTACTCACGCATCAAGATTAAAAGAAACGAAATATGCTCTGTTTTAGAAAATGAAAAAAATGGAACTCGCTGTACTTGCACGTTTTGAGTTTTCAAAAGTGGTATTGAAACTACAATTGCCCCCTATGTTTTCATTTGTTCCAGAGTTGATCCTAACTATGTGGTTGATTTCTTTTTAGCAGAATAAATGCATGCTATAATTATTGTACTCCTGTTATCAATAGATGAGCATTATTGTTTGTGAACAAGTCAAATAACAGTCAAGCCTTATCATTAATATATATATATATATAAAAATAGGATTTTTAGTAATAGTAAGCTTTGATTAATAAAATTGCACATTTAGATTTTGATACTGTAAGTTGCCGTAGTGGATCAACTTTGTGATTCAATAATTGTACTTTAGTTCTTAAAAAGTTATCATAGTGTGTTATTAAAGCTAAGCCTACGAAATTGTTAATGACACATTTGAAATTAATAAAAATTATAATTAATTTACTTGTTCAACGAACCTTAAGAGCATCGGCTCAATCATAAAATATTATGTGTTTACTTACTCGCACAATATTATTTGATATGTACTTTTATCTCATTGAAATGTATCATGTTATGAATTGAGCAGTTATTGATTATATCATGTTCGACGTGTTAGATTGGACTTAGGTTCACTGGGGTGGTTACGAGTAGAGAATCATGTAGACGATGCTAAGTAAATGGAAAATGGTAAAGTGTTGGAAGTGTGAGTGTGTGGATTGTGATTTGAGCCATGGTGATGGCAAGGGTTAACCTACGGGGCCCTGTGTTAAAATGGGTTACCTGCGGGGCCCTGTGATGAGATATGTTGTGACGCTAATGTACGATACGTCATGGGAAGTTTCTCGAGGAAGAGAATGGGTCCCATGAGACGATTGTAGTTAGTGAGACGCTAATGTACGATACGTCATGGGAAGTTTCTCGAGGAAGAGAATGGGTCCCATGAGACGATTGTAGTTAGTGAGACGTTAATGTATGATACGTCATGGGAAGTTTCTCTTGGGAAAGAGAATGGGTCCCATGAGACGGTTATAGTTAGCGTGGGGTAGTGGATGTCCGACCTTAATGTACGATACGTCATGGGATGACTCAATCCTCCTGTTATGGTCTTAAGTGAGAACATACTCGGTACATAACTTAGATGCGCTCACCTAAGGCCCTGGTGCAGGATAAGCAAGAGGAAGGGTGGACCCATGATACGGTTGTAGTTAGTGGATGTGGGAGGAAAGGATCTCGTGGAGATGATCCTTAGATTTCATGTAAGACGATGGATAGTAAAGAAAAAGATGATGTGTTATTATTCTGTACCTTTCATGTATTATCAATTGTGATATTATTGTTATTATTGAATACTAATTGTAGAGTAAGGGGTTGGTAGGATTGGATTATTCTACTGGGTGAATTATCACTCACGGATACGTTTGTATTCTGGCAAATCGTTTGCTTCGGCGTTCAATTTGCCAGAGTGTGCAGGATTCCACAGTGGAGCAGTTGATAAAGGTAGGATCCCTGGAGCGGAGTCTGGGCCAACGTTGCTTGGAATTCGTGTCAAAACTAGAGTCGCTCTGGATCTGCTTTTGTTAGATAAATGTACATAGATTTTTTGTATTATTTTGAAAGTGAAATTTTTGTATAAGGATAAATTAGGGCCTAAAAGTTATTATAAAATTCAGTGTATTTTATGTATAATGCTTCCGAAATTCTTTGGAAAATCGGGGCGTTACAAGTACGTACCATAACAATAGAAAAATCGATACCCAAGCCAGTACAGT
>BPLS01000549.1:51384-110766 GCA_019656275.1 Rhododendron kiyosumense
ATTAAAACCTTGAGCTCTGCACCCTAGTACCACCACAAAAGACTTTCTTGCTTGCAGTTAATTAATCCAGTGATAAACGTAAATTGTTGGGCCACTAAGCTTCTCTAAAGAGTTGGATGAGGGAAAAAAATTATAACAGAGAGAGAAAATAGTTCAATATATCATGAAATTACAAAAAATAGCTAGCCATATAGTTCCTGGCTAGAGAGACCAAAGAGGTTTAACTACGCTGGCCTCATGTAACAGCTACTTCCTCCATTTTTTTTTTTTAAAGTTTCATTTCGTCAATCTAACATTTTATATAGAGATCATCATTATACTCTAGAAGTTAAAACTTTTTATATATACTTTCTATGAAAATATCATCATTATTACATTTTTACGCTATAACTTTTTAAAATGAAATTTACTTTTAAGAGTAAATGGAAAAAATATCAACTTTTACCCACTAATTTTACAAAAATACACTTATTATGGGAGACGACTCAAAATGAAATACTGAACTTTTAAAACTGGAGGGAGGGAGTACCAATTTTGGACGAGGAGGTTCGATCAAAATGGTTTTCCTAAAAAATGAATTGGGGCTGTTCCAATTTTAGAAAAAAAGTAGCTTTTTAAAAAAGAAGGCAATTTCAAGCTAAAAATCATGTATTTACGTAAATAATTTTTCTACCAATATGGATCTTATTTGATAGATTTCATAGAGATCTTTCAAACGATGCAAAAAAAATTGAAAAATCATTTTTCATTTTCGTTATATATGAGTTTAAAATTATCTTCTTTTCAAAAAAAAATTACTCCCTCCGTTCCAATTTGAGAGTCCATTATTCCTTTTTGGGTTGTTCCAAAATGATAGTCCTTTTCAAAAAATGGAAGGAAAATTTTGGTGATTTTCCAAAAGTGTCCCTCACAATTGAATATAAGTGTTATAAGTAAGTAAAATATAGGGATAATGGTAGAAATAATAGGTAATATAAGTGTAATCATTGTTGTCCCCTAAAATAGTTGGAATCCCCAAGAGGGACTCTCAATTTGAAACAGAGGGAGTACTTTTTTGAGAAAGCAGAACGGAGAGTTTTTATTTGTAAAAACAAAAAAGAGTGCCTAAATTTGGGAGAGAGACAGGTGTAAAATGGAAGCAAAGGCAGGCAGGCACACAATTCTAGAGAGAGAAACGTGCAGATGCCAGGTGGGGCCCTTCGTTGTTTTTGGTTGGTGGCAGTTGTTTGTCTTTTGGTGCATGTCAAAAAATGGGCCCTATTACCCCTCCTCCACCCAAGGCTTTTGGTTTTGGGGACCCTTCCTTTCTCTCTCTGGCTGGAATTAGCAGCTGGGACTTGGAAAGGGACTTCCACCTTTGGTAATTCCTTTTGTAAAATCACGCAATTGGATATGTATAGGGACAAGATAAACTTTTTCATGGAGTTTACGTGAACAGGTTGTTCATAAAGCTGTATAATTATAGCCGTCTGTCTCAACATTGGACGGTCCGGATTGTAAGAAAACTATTCGCGCAAAGAATTTGTCGAATACACTATGCGATTTAGCTCCGTAAATACGAATACACGGAAGGGTCCCTAAATAGAAGTAAGTTTTTCCTGATATGGGGACATGTCTAAGTGGACTTGCCCCATGGTGGGCCTTTACTGTCCCAAAGCCATCTTCCAAAAATAAAGCTGAAAAACAAAACCCTGGTTTCCTGTATGATTAATTCTTTCATCCGATTTGTTCAATTTTTGCATTAGTATCACCTAAACATTAGCTACCACAAAATCCCAAAGAGTTGGCCTAGTGGTCAAGGCCTGAAAGTTCGTTAGGTATTTGTTAATTTTCTCATTTGAAATCTCTTAAGTGTTATTTACTCTTTTGGAATCAATCTATATAGAGCTTAATTTGCTCTGTTTTAATTGGGTTCCTACCAATAGACGGTGTGATTGATTTCTGTAGATTAATTGAGGTGCGCGTATAAGCTAACCTAGATACACAAGTTCTGAAATAACCGTTAGGTTCCATAAATTCATAATACGAGGGGCCAGAGTGTCCCAAAGCCTCCCCTTGGTAAAATGAAGGTTTATAATATAATAATAAAGGGAGAGTTAGCTAAAAATTTGTCATATTTACATTTTTTGAGCTCAAGAACAAGCACATTTTGCGATCAAACATAACGACAAATGTGTCTATAAAAGTGTCTAAAACCCTATGAATGTGCTTAAAACTCTAGGATACCCTATATATGAAAGGGGTACCCAATAAAAGTGTCTAAACTGCTAAAATCTTATAATAGAAAAATGCATCCTAAAACCTTATGAAAGTGTCTAAACATGTTTTGGCCTTATGACTAAAAGTAAAAAACTTGAAGGACCTCTACTAAAATCTATTTTGTTGACGTCCTTCTCCTAAATGAAAACAATTTTACTGACCTTATGGCTAATTTTCCCAATAAGTAACAAAAGGGTGAAAGGAAAAAGGAGATGCAAATTAAGAGCTAGCTAGCTTGATGATCATGATGATGGGTGATGGGCTAGGGAGACAAGCAGACACCAAGAGAGTCTGTGTATATATGCATTTGACTCCTCCTTCCTTCAACCCATCATAAGCCATTAATTATATACCCCTGTATATATCTACCAGATCGGACTAGGGGAAAGATGGGATAAAAGTGAGCATAGACAGCTTTGACGAGTGATATCTCTGCATTATTTGCTTTGGATGCTTTCATTATGGAAAACCCTTTTTTGTGCTAAATGTCAACCTCGTGAAATCTAAAAGTCAATTGCTTTTCTCTCTCTCTCTGATTCTTATGGGCCAGGGGAAGGTGGTGGGAAACGCTTTCAATTGTAGTATATGGTAATTGGTTGGTACTGGTAGCGATCGAGATATTATCCAGTAAAGACACGTAGGGATTATGGAAACTTATTAGTAGTTGCTAATCTATCTACTGGTACTAAGAGTGCTACACACACAATCGTTGTGTAAAACATAACATATAACTAATCTCTATCCGTTCATGGTTGTAATAAACGGTCAGAATTCGCTCAAATTTTTTCCCGTTAGAGTTTTTTTTAACTTTAGACCGTCCAAATACATCTGGACAGCCAGAATTAGGCACACAACCAACATAACGATTGTGCACCGAGCACTTTTGTTTAATATGGGGAACCCGAGTGTTCCTCACGCTTTCTTTTTGATAAGCTCCAAAAAAAACTATGTTCCTTTTTAGTTGGCAATTATGTTGATAAGATATATATTCTTTTGTATTGAATTTTCATCCAAGGCCATCAGACACATTCGAGTCTTAGCTACATTCTATAAGACATCGTATACATTTCGAGTCTTACTTCCATTTTCTAAGACATCGAACATATTTCGAGTCCTCCCTCCACCTGTTCTAAGATATCGAACACATTCTCGAGTCTTAGGCCCCGTTTGATAACAGTGATAGATGGATAGGATTCGTAAGGAGATGGGATTAGGATTGGAATTCGTAAGGAGATGAGATTAGTAATGAGAAGGGATTGATAATGAGTATGTTTGTTTATGATGAGATTAGATGATGAGATTATAAATATCATGTTTGTTTGAGATGAGATTAGATGATGAGATTGAATTGATAGAAGAAATTGGTAATAAGAAGGGATTGGGTTCGGACTATGAATACCAAGTCCCACGGAGTATTGCTAATACCCCATAATCCCTGGATTCGTTATCCCAACGGATTACGAATCCAAACCAATTTTGGAAACCAAACGCAGTATTGTTAATCCTTTCGGCTTAGTAATCCAATCCCAACTCCAAGGAGCTTTAACAAACGGGGCCTTATTTTCAGCACATTCTCGAGTTTTATCTTGTGAGTTTTACACTTGCGCATTTTGTGTATGTATTGCAGGACTAAAAGCAGAGAATCGCTCAACAAGATACCTCATTCAAGCAATTCGAACCATGAAGCGGAAAGAGAAATGACAGAGGAGCTGAGTACAAAACAAAAATGAGCCTGCCTTTTGGAGCCGAAAATTAAAATGGCAAGGAATGGAGTGAAAAAGAAAGTGAAGGATGTGCCCGGCGTGGAGAAATGCTGATAGCAATTGTCTCAAGAAAATTTGCCCACATAATCAATTGATCAGCCTAAAGAATACCAGAACTGTCGTGGCGAAGTGAAAATGACGCATTCCTTTTTATTCTTTGTCTGAGAGCATCCCCAATGGGGATGTAAAACCAGGTGCTATAGTTATAATAACACCCGGATGTAAAAAAAACTGCTCCAATGGGGATGGAAAATAACAAATTCGGAGATGGAAAATAGCACAAATGGAAAGGGAGATGTATCTTTACATCCCCTTTTGGCTGCAGCAATAAAATGACAGGTCATCACCAACTGATTTTACCAGAATTTTGGATAGCCGGAGGTTACCTGATTCGTCGGAAAATCGTCGGAAATTGGAAGAACATGCCGGAATCTGGTAGAACACGCCAAAATTCGGAGATGATCGTCTCCTACCCCGATTCTTGACGATCCATGGACGGCATAGATGCATGCCGCCGGCTGTGGCCTCTGAAACTCTCGCCGGCTGTGCCCCTCCGGCTGTGATTTCCGTTCGGTTCAGAGAAAGGGAGAGGGGGGCTGGGTTTTGAACCAGAGAGAGAGAGAGAGAGAGAGAGAGAGAGAGAAAGAGAGGTCCGCTGCAGCAGAGAGATAGAGAGAGAGGTCATCTGGTTTGTGGGTTTGAGAGGGGCGTCTGTCAGTCTGTGTTCGTAGAGAGAGAGAGAGAGAGAGAGAGAGAGGATGAGAAGATGAGAAAGAGTAAAGTTGGGTTGGGTTGGAATCTCATCCAATCCGACCGTTGGTTTGTTTTTTTTTTTTTTAGAATCCGACCGTTGGTTACCCAACGGTTGTTTTGGGGATGGAAAAAAAATTGCAACGGCTTTTTTTTTTCACTGCCTATAAATGTGTGTTAATAGGATTTTAGACAACAAAAATTTTCTTCATTCTTTACAAACACCTTCAAAAAAAAAATAGTGTATCAATTATGGCAGAAGGAAGTCGTAGTGCGAGAGGAAAATCGTTCAACTCCGATCAAGATGAAGCAATTTGTAATGTTTACTTGTGCATTAGTCAAGACCCGATTATCGGTACCAACCAACCACGATCTAAATTGTGGGATCGGATTGCAAAAAAATATACCGAATTCACAGGAGGCGATGTACGATCGGATGCTTCTATCAAGTCTCGATGGCAAATCATCCAACAGGCTTGCAACAAATATCGTGGACATTTGAGGCAAATTCAAAGGCAACATCAAAGTGGAATGATAGAACAAAATGAGGTATTATTTTTGTTAATATTATTATTTTGTTTTCATAAGAATTTATTTTCATAACAAAATAAATTATTATTTTGCTGCTATCAGTTTCTGTTTCAATAAGAATTTGTTGATATTATTATTTTGATAATTAATTAAATAATTCTGTTATCATGTGTATAGATTGATCTAGCGAAAAAATATTACAAAGAAACTGAGAATAAACCTTTCGCCAATTTGGATTGTTGCTGGGCAATCTTAGAACACAGTATGAAGTGGGCGGATTTAACCCAACCCCGGTCCCACCCAAGATCTTCACAAATGGATACGAGTTCGGTCCCTCTATCTCCTGATTTCTCTCAAAATCAAAACTTAGACTCTCCTGAATTCTCTCAAGTTCCAAACACAGCAACTACATTGGAAGATAGCAATCCTACGAGTAGAGGTAGTGTTCAGTCTCCAAGAAAGAGGCCTCCTGGATGTAAAGCATCAAAGGCAAAATTATTGAAGACCAAAAAAACAGATAATGAGGAACGTGAATGGATAAACTTGATGGAAAAATTCAACCGAACTACATCTGACAAGGAAGGTAGGAGAGCTGAAATGGAAGCAAGAAGAGTCGCGGCTTTGGAAAGGACTACGGCAAATGATGAGAGGAGGGTGGCGCTTGAGGAGAGGAAGGCAGCAATGCAGGAAAAAGAGATGGAAGATAGGATTATGCAAATGGACTTGGAATTGGTTCAAGACCCCCAAATGAAGGCTTATTACCAGTTTCGCAATGGTGAAATCTTGGCTAAATGGACGGCTAGCTCAAGTTCGTCTGGTTATTTTCCTGGTTTTCCCGATTATTGATTGTAATAATTTTTTATTGTCATATGTAATAGTCTTTAGCAATTATGTAATAATCTTGACTTTGATGTAATCGTTGGATACTATTCGATAATAAAATGCATTTTATTTAGCTAATGAAGTACAAGACTCGAAAATGAAATACAAGACTCGAAAACAAGGCACAAGACTCGAAAATGAAATACAAGACTCGAAAATAAAATACAAGACTCGAAAATGAAGCACTCGAAAATGAAATACAAGACTCGAAACTGAAGTACAACACACGGAAACCTCATTCTTCATCTCCATTACGCGCCCATAGGTGTTCAATAAGATCATTGCGGAGCGAATGATGTGCCTCATTTGATCGAATCCTGCGATTATTTTTAAAGAAATCAACCAAAGCAGGTGTGACATCTCTCGATACTTGAATTGGGTTGGAAGAAAGAAGTTCAGTAATTTCATCACTAGCATCATGATCACGTTGGTCTTCAATTATCATGTTCTGCAAAATGACACATGTTTTCATGATGTAGCCTAGATCCTCCTCATTCCAGAATCGCGTCGGTCCTCTCACAATTGCCCAGCGTGCTTGTAGTACGCCAAATGCCCTTTCAACATCCTTGCGACATGCCTCTTGCATCCTCGCAAAGTGTTGCTTCTTTCTTCCTTGTGGTTGAGAAATGGTTTGGACGAGAGTCGCCCATTTTGGATAGATACCATCAGCAAGGTAGTATCCCATGTTTTACTGACTCCCGTTAACAACGAAATTGGCTGGAGGGGCACGACCGGCACTGAGATCATCAAAGAGATGAGATTGATGAAGCACGTTGATATCGTTGAATGACCCAGGCATGCCAAAGATAGCATGCCAAATCCACAAATCATACGATGCAACTGCTTCAAGTATGATAGTGGGTTTTCCACTGCAGCCACTGAAGAAGCCATGGTAAGCAGTTGGACATTTGTCCCATTGCCAATGCATACAATCCAAGCTGCCTAGCATTCCAGGAAAACCACGTTGATTGCCCACATGTAGGAGCCTTGCAGTATCTGCTTCATTTGGTTTTCTCAGGTATTCCGCTTGAAAAATGGAGATAACGCCTCTACAAAAGTTTCGAAGAGAGTCAACTGTTGTACTTTCCCCAATCTTTAGATACTCATCAAGACTATCAGCAGGCGTCGCATATGCCACCATCCTCAGAGCTGCTGTCATCTTTTGGATACCAGAAAGACCTGCAGCTCCCGTCGCATCATATCTTTGGACGAACGTCACGTCATGTTGTTGGAGTTTACCCAAGATCTTGTGAAACAAGGGTTGACTCATTCGAAAACGTTGCTGAAACAACTTTTCTTCATAAAGCAGATACTCACAAAAGTAATCAGCATTGAGTCGTTCGTTGGCAGTAACTCTGTCACGGGGGATCCAGGCTCGACCGCTTGTAGAACCAACATGACCTCCTTGTTGGCGCTTTCTTTGAAATTTTCGGTATTGCCTGGCCATGATCAATTGCGCCATTGCAATCTCATCATCATCGGAGGAAGATTCGTCAAATTCTCCCAGTAATATTCTTTGGGTTAGACTACTCATGATGATTTTTTGGGAAAGAGGAAACTGTATATAGATTTGAGTGTGAGAATGAATAATGGAGACTAGAGGATAGTATTTGAGTGTGAGAATGAATAATGGAGAGGATAGTATATATAGATGGTAATTAAATGGTGTAGTTGAAAGTAGATGAGAATAAATGACTGCAGTCAATTATGTAGTTGAGAGTAAATAATGTAGGTGAGAGTAGATGAGAGTAAATAATATAGTTGAGAGTGGATGAGAGTAAATACTGAAATAAATGATGTAGTTGAGAGTGGGGAGTAAAAGTAAATGATGTGGTTGAGAATTAATGGGAATATCTGGTGTAATTGTAGTTGGATGTAAAACAAAAAAAAGGGACGAAAAATTTTTTTTTTTCGGATTTTTTTTTTTTTAAAATCTTCGATTACCGGATACCAAAATTATTTATTAACGGAAGTAATACTTGAATTAGGGTTAAGAAAGTTGAGGAAACTTAAGGAGGAGAGAAAATTAGTTAAGTATTCATCCTTTTTTTACATCTCACCATTGGATAAGAGGAGGTTCTATTTTACATCTAACTAACTTTTAACAACTTTTTACATCTAAAATAACTATCTAACCTCATCTAAAATACATCCCCATTGGGGATGCTCTGAACAATTAACGTTGCAGAGAGAGGTTGTCTCAATTGGTTAAGGCTTGGAGTTTGCTCCCCCAAGTCCCCGATTCGAGACCCAAGGGCCATCCCATGGACTCCCATAAGAACGCCCCACAAGCTAGTGGGGGACCGTAGAGACTTAGTCTCGTGATGTGTGTAAGCTGACTTGAGGATACTCTGCGTTATCAGAAAAAAAGAAAAGAGGGCCAGCTGTTGATACCTATTTTTGCCCCGCCACTCTGGATAATTAAGTTGTCGCATTTTGAGGCACGATAAACATGCAAGTGAAAGGACCGTTTTGTACTTCAATTGCAATGATCCACGGGTCGCTCATCACGAAAGTATATTTCAAAGTCCGACAACTTCACCATTGTAATGTACGTGCCGATACAAGAAATAGAAATGCTAGGTACCCGGAATTGAAACCCAAAAATTACCCCAAATAATAACACTTTAGTCCAGAACAATAACACCTTGGTCCTCCATCCATAAAAGTTTGCGACCCCACCCTCTAACTCATTAAGGAGTAATTTATTCCTCCTTTTTTTCAGCCTTTGAACAAAAAAAATGTAGCTCCTTCGTTTTACAATGAAAATGCAGCTCCTTCAGTTTTCTGTATATTGATTTTTATGCAGGAATACGGTGTTAGCAATTTTTTGTTGGTAGGCCTTCATAGATCATAAAATTAAACATTGTATGTTGTCGAATAAGGCTTGAGTGATGTCGGTATTACTCATAAGGTTGTGATCATTCAATTAATGTGACCCGGGTAATAGACGCTTCTCTATTAGCACGCATTTGGGTCATATCATGTGCGCAAAGTGGTGCGGACTTATTTTATATGTAGAGATCAATTAAAGGGCCCAATATGATTCCATCTATTATGATGGGTTATAATGGAATCAGGGCTTATAAATAGGTGGTTAAGGTCCTCACTCCAACCCTAGCTTCTTTTCTCATACCATCCCATCGTGTGTGAGAGACTAAGATCAAGATCAAAAGAAGGATTTTGGAGGCGGAAGACGAATAACCACGCACTAAGGTTTTCATCCTCTATGGCGACAGGTATGCATCTGGTATAATTATTTTCTTCAATGGTTTGACATGAGTTCTTGGGGTTTAGAATATCTTACGAAATCTTACATACTGTTGATGGAGAATGCACAAATTTTATTGACGCTCAAAAAATAGCACCAAAATAAAATCCACATTCCACCATCTATTTCAAACACTAGACGAAAACGTTTTTAATTGACTACATGCTTTCCAAGTACAAGTCAAATTTCACAAAAAAAAAAAAAAAATCCAAATCAAAACCCTGAACTGAAAAAGCTCTAAATGGAATAAAAATAAATTTTCAAGCAAATGATTTTCTAAAGATGTTTTCTTCGGAAGTATCTTTGGGGTGACTTAACACACCCAAACTCTTTGTTAAGTGGTAACTCTAATTTTCAACAAGTCATAGGTGTCAAATTCATTTGAACAAAATCGTCACATAAAGTTAAGTGTTCTCTCTTGCCGTTTCTCACGGAGAATGCTGTAGCAAAAAATTCGGAGCATGACAAGCAGGTTTTGTTTGTTGATTTGCTCGTACAGATTCACCAAGAGGAGACAGTTTTATAATCAAACTTCCGATTTTCAGTAGCTCCAAATATGTAGCATGTGCTACATCTATGTTTTTCAATAAGAAGAGAGCTAAATCTGATTGTGAGCGTACAAGTAATACTTTTTTGTGAGGTTGAGACTAACCAAGCTAGTGATGGAGAGGAAGAATATGGTGAGGCTTTTCAACATACCTTTAAGCAGCTATATAAAATGAATTATAGATCATCCAAAACAAATTTAAGATTAGCCACCAAGTTCTAACGGTGTGAGAAAGGGAACGGATGCCTTGAGTGAACTTGATCTGCTTAAACGCAAACATATGAATCTTAAAAATGATATGCATACCCTTTTTTAGGCTAACAAGCTTCTTGAATTAAGAGTAGCAAAATTGCAAGTTAAACTCGACAAGGTCAATACTACTATTAAGAAATTGAACACAGGTACACAAGCCTTGAAGGAAGTGTCAAGTGCTCAAAGGATAACTTCAAAGAGAGAAGGGCTTGGATATGCGGGAGGTGCTTCAACACCAGGAGGGAGGAAAAACGGTTTCTATCAAGCTAAATGGTGCTCCCATTCCTCATGTTGCGAATAAAGCCAGTTTGCCATCAAAGAAAACAAAGTTAAATATGCTCGTGATAAGCCCATAATAATAGTGTAAATAAATGGGGTTTACACTACAAGAAATTTAGTTTTTGGAGACGAATTAAAATTGTCACAAATTACATATTTTTTCGTCACAAAATTTTTCGTTACTTATACTGCTTTTGATGGCGAAAATTTCCATCACCAATTATTCCTTTGGCAACAAAAGTGACTCATCAGTGATGAAATATTTCGTCACCAATATAAGAAATTGGTGACAAAATTTTTCATCACAAAAGACGTTTCATATGGGCAAAAAATCTCACTCCTACTAGGTTTCGAACCCATGTCTTCTGAGTTCCACGCACAAACTTCGACCAATTACACTACATGTACACACTTTTCATTATATATTTGACGGATAATGCTAGAGTGTCTCCCACTTGTCTAGGGGATATAATCACTCCGTTTGGTTCACAGTTTTGAGAGTAACTTTTTACTCTCGGCACAGTTTTCAATAAATTTTTCTCTCTATCTTTCTCCACTCATTACCACTACAACTCTCAAAACTAACTTTTTAAAATCTAAACCAAACAAAGTAAGTATCACCCAAATTTTCCACCGTCCGATTCATCGCAGTTGTCAAATTTAATATTGCATAATACTACTTACTTTTTGAACCGGTGACTCTTCCAAAAAAAAGAACGACCTTAACCCATGGTTTAGGCTGTTACCTCTCTCACTCTCTCCCCGTAATCGGCCAAAACCATTTTCCTTTCCCTCCTCCTGCCTCGTTTTTTTATCCTCTTAACAAGAACTAGGTTTGGTTTGCCCTCATCTCAGTCATCTGCATGGGTAAAATCAGGTGACTCATCTCAATGGGTTGAAAGATGAGATAGAGTTGGGTCACAAGAATTAGGGCGAAATTAATCACCAGTAAACTGTGATGGTGGCCACGTCAGTGGTGTGGATGTTGATGGCGGTATGGGGTGTAGATGGTCATGGCGGTTGGGGGGTCCGGATGGTGATGGCAATCGGTGGTGTGGAGTGTTGACAGTGAGGGAGATAGAGTTAGGTCACAAAATTTGGGCGAAATCATCGTGAAGTACACTCTGATGGTGGTAGATGGTGGCGATGTCACCGGTGGGGGGGTGGGATAGTTGAAAGTGAAGAAGATAGAGTTGGGGAAAAGTCAGATTTTTGGGATAGTCGATCTTACACGTGGTGTAGTTCATAGTCTCATTTCAAAATTTGGAAAATTATTGTATGGACCCAGTTGCGCCTACATTACATACATATTTTAAAACTTCAACACTAGGATTGTAATTTTTTGATATAAACAATGTTCAGATCATAACACGTTAATTGCATCCCGAGGAATTAAGCCTTATAGTGCACCACCCAAGCCCCACATGTCGTATCATTTGGCAATCAGAATCTTTTATCTGCAACATATGAGGGATTAAATCTTCACCGCAATAATGAAGTCTATCACATAACGATAGACACTTGATCAGAGAAGAAAAGAAAAAAACATTCTAATGATAGAACTGTGTCCCGATGAAGGGCCTTTCTAGATCTGATAGACCTAAAAAATTACAAAAATGATTACAACAACAAGCACAACAAAGTGAACGGTCTCGATCGTTGTGATTATGTTATAGTCATGTGACTACCGTACATTATACTGAAGCACAATACTTTAGTTTACAGATAATGAGGTGAACGTATAGATTTTAAAGGTAATTACCAAGTCATTTGTTCTAATTATTGATTCGAATAGTTAAGATTTCACATTTTATTGATTATATCATTGCCACAAAAAATGGTGATAATCAAATGCTGCCAACTACATGATCGGAATCCATATCTGATGCTTCCGGAGGCATTTAAGTCTTATATATAGTACACCACTCGAGCAACGTGTGAGGTAATTTTTGGCAATCAAAACAATCTACCTTTTGGTTAATATCAATAACATCATTCTCACCAAGTATGAACTCTGTTGAGTATTGGTAGATACTTGATCGGACAAATTAAAATGTTATTTTTTACACGGATTTGCATCTCAATAAGGGGCTTCCTCAAACCCATAGACCCAAAAAAATTAGTATGACGCTGATTATAACTTAAAGCAAAACAAAGTGAACGGTTTTGATTGTTAAGGGGCTTCCTCAAATGTTATACTCCCTCCGTCCCATTTTCATTGTCCATTATTCCTTTTTCACTTTTTTGTCTCTTGCTTATATCTTTCAATCTATAATATTTTTCATGATTTTGACATCTTTGTATTATAGAACAAATTGAAATCTATCAAATAAGATCCATATTGCATATTTTTGGAGATTCACATTGAAAGATATAAGCGATTGAAAACTGCACGAATATCAAAAAAGGACAATGAATTTGGGACGGAGGGAGTACTTTTTAAAGGTTTTATGTCATGCCTTGTAAAGGTTTCATGTTATGCTTGTCAATGGTTTTTGTTATTCCCATTTTTTCCTCCAATGTTACGACTGGATGATGCTATGGTGTCCCCGGTTATTTTGGGGACACCGTAATTTTTGGCATAACTTTACCATTATTAGCATAACTAAATCCATTATAAACATAACAAAATCCAAACAAGGCATAACCAAGAAATATCCAAAAAACCAACCAAGGCGTAACTAAACCCAACTAAGGCATAACAAATAAATTATGCTTTGCTATGGTTTTGGTTATGCCTTGTTATGCCTTGTTATGGTTCTGTTATGCTTGTAATGGGTTTTGGTTATACTCATAATGGTTTTGTTATGCCAAAAGTTACGGTGTCCCCAAAATGACCGGGGACACCGAAGTCATTCCCCAATTGTTATGCCACTTATTGATTTTGTTTTACATGTTACACCTGTTTTGTCTAAATGTTATACCTATTAATGGTAATGTTATATTCTTGTTACGCCCATTAAATTGCTGTTATTCCTTTTTTGGTGTAACATGTTATGGCGTTAAGTGGTTTCTTACACAAAAGTGGATGACTTGTTGGGATGACCATATTGGGTCAAACTTTGCATCTGTGGTATCATCTGAATCGTTCGATCAGAGGATACAGTGTCCCTTAATATAATATATACGTTTAATATTAAAATATATTTCGAACGTCATTTTGAACCTTTAAACATTAAGATTACAAATTTTGATAAACATAAAAGTTGTAGCCTTTGTATTGTTGTTCAAATTCAATTTGAATTATCTCAATCGGAATTCTGAGTAAAGAGTTATGCCTGAAATACATTTGGCTACAAAACACAACTTTCATAAATTTTGTTACCAAACTTACTCATTTGGTGATGAAATATATTTTCGTTGCCGAAAGCGTAAAAGATGAGACAAAATTATTATTCGTCGCCAAAGATAACTATTTGGTGGCGAAAAAAATATTTCTTTATCAAAGTTCGTCACCAAATGATTTTTGGCAATGAAAAATAGTGGCGTCTTATCTTTTATACTTTCGGCTACAAAAAAATGTACTTTGTCACCAAATGGGTACCTTTTGTGACGAAAATATTTTTTTCGTCGCTAAATAAGTATAATTTGGTGACGAAATAATTTTGTTGCAGAAGTTGTCAAAACAGTGACAATTTTATGTTTTTGTCGCCAGATATACTCATTTAGTGACAGAATTTAATTTCGTCGCCACTTTTTTGTCACCAAATATATATTTACCCTCTCGTTTTGTCATACTTGCATATATATACTCATTGTTATATCATGATATTGCATGCAAGGTAGGTTTTTGTCCGTTTAACTCCCGAGAGTGGCCAAGTTCCCAAGAGCCCGTGGTGGTCCTTTGTGAAGTCATAGAAATCATTCTGAGAAGCATTGAAGAGTGCAAGGAAGGGCCAAGAATAAAGAGATGGCCACAATTTCAAATCCAATTCAGAGCCATTTTCTACCAGTAGAGGCTATTTTCTCTACTAGTAGAACCTCAAAACTTAGATTTTGATCCAAGAGCATTTTGAACCAGTAGAGATGTCTGTCGGTTTATTGTCCGTAAACCCACACGGGATAAGATGCCTCATAGCCCTTTGGGTTAGTAGCCCATAAATTTGGATGATTTAGAGACTTGCTTAGTGGCCTAGGATTGGTACACAATTCTGATAACCTGGACTTTTGGTTTTATGTGCTCTTATCTTCTCGTATTTGAGTTTAATAATTTTTTTTGTCGGCAAAAGATGAATTTTATTAAAAACGTTTGAGTTTAATAATTTGACTTGTTTTATATTTGAAAAATTTTGGTTTCATCTTTCGGACTTGGTTATATTCATTATGAATTGTGTCAAGCAAGTATATTTTGGAGTTTAATAAAATGGGGTACGTGGGTACAAGCATTCATATTTTAAAAACATGTTCACTTGCATATTTTAGTGTTTAATTAATAGATTATATGTGGGCGGTTGTGCTCACTCATACCTTACAGGTTTAAAGGGCTAGGGCAAGCTTAATGGAGCCAGTGGTTGAACTAACTCTTATATTTCGTAGTAAGAGGACTTGTTGTTAAGTGTGGTTGGGTCACCATTGCGACAACATGTATTTTTTTAACTTGGACATGTATTGATAGTGTTAGTTTTTACTCGAGAAACATGTTTCTATGTCTTTGATGAATGGAAAGAAAAACTTGTATTTTTGTAGTTGGAGTTTGTAAAGTTTATGGTATGTTACAGAGAGCCTTGGTGGTTAATTTGACTTCTTTGGTAAATTAAAAGCGGATTATTTCTTTCTATTCTTTTAGTTGAATTTACATTTTATGGCATGACAAAAACAAAAACAAAAAAAAAGAAATTTCATGAGCATCTCATGACTTTTGATGAATTTAGAAATGGGTTTCAGATTTCCAAGATTTACATCTTAATTATGGATATTTATATATATGACTTTTAGGGCCTGTGTGGATGCGTTCTTATGAAGGGGCATAAGTAATACCCCCCATTGGAACCTGGTCCCACAACTTAATCGTTGGTTTGGGAAGCCGTTTGAGGCTGGGATTATTTTCTCCTGTTCATCCCTAACACAGGAGAAGAGCGTATTCGTGGGTGTTGCTGATGGCTAGGGTTTGAGGTGTCCATTTCTTAAACCTTCTAATCTCCCTCAAATATTGACGAGAACACTCCTCCTTATCCCCTTTCTCCCAACCACAACTTGCCATTTCTGTCGCTACCCTACTTTTATGTTTGTTCGAGAAGAAAAGAGGGTTTTGTGGCGATTTGGACCAGTTGAACCGATATGAGCTTTGATTCAGTCAGGTATGGATTCGATTAAGTTGTACGCTTGTTTTCTACAATTTTCAAGTCCATGGATGTGTGGGTGCTTAGCACCACAACCACGCCTTCAAATAAGGTTGAGACACCCCAAGCATAGGGCTAGGTCGTCAATAGCATAATAACCGAAAAGTCTGGGATCGTACCCATAGAGAATCGAAAATAGCTTAATCGGATTATAGGTTTTATATGGTGGATTTCGGCATTTAAGACGGCCAACTTGGTTTTGCTTTAAACGGTGAAAATGCTAATAAAAAGACTAGAATTACGCTTTATGAACTAAAAGAGGCAAGTCTAAGGATCGTCTATCCCTTAACAAAGGCCGTTGCTGGTTCTCAATTATAACTCAAGTGAGAGTCACGACTGCGTGCTCAAGCCCAGAAGATTTAACTTTAACGACCTTGTTTATCAAAAGATGTGATTTATCGGGACTAAACCAACCTATTTTTGCTAATGTATCTAACACGTAGGAGGCCACGAGCCCTCAATATGCCACTTGCCAAGACCGCTTGACTAAACAACATGTCAAGGAGTTAACACCCCTCGCTTAGACCAAAATGGCAAGGTTAATCCAATTTCGAAAACCATGATTTTAAGCCCGAGGGTTTGAGAACCAAACAACAACCTAAGTCATTGGGAAAGATTAGCCCAAGACTTAGCCAAAAGACTACTCAACCATAGCTAAAAGACTAGACATGGTAAGAAAATGGAGCGAAAGATTTAACCGAAGAAAACGTAAATAAACTTGATTTATGCAAAGATCCAAAGCATAGCTACAACATTAATAAACGAGAAATTAACATAAAACAAATACTTACAAGAGTTCTTGAAGGAAATTACAAGAGAGAAAGCTTGAAAGCTATGGAGGAAATCCTAGAGAGAAGAAAGACTTAACCCTAAATCTAACTAATGGCCTATACTTTTCATATATGGCATATAAGCCTATTTATAGGGAACTAAAGTTAAGTTACAAAGGACAAAAAAGTCCCCCAAAATATCTCAAAAACATTCCACAAGTGAAAACTTTCCATAAATGAAAGGTTAAAAAAGTTAACAAAAATCTGCAGATTTTCCCAGGCTGTACCGGTACTGAAAATGCCTCAGTACCGGTACAAGGCCTTCAAACGGCTGGAAAAATTGAACTCTGGACACCCTGTACCGGTACTGGGAGTTGGCCAATATCGGTACAAGCTTGACAGATTTTTTGGGTAACTTTGTAGGCTCGCTCCGGATACTTCCGAACTTGAACTTAGGTGTTCTTTGGATTGTTGGAAAGCTTGTCAAGTCTACTTTCTCACCCAAGTGGTTTGGATCAAAAGTAGTTTGTACATCAAAAGTTATGACAATTCTACTCTCAGCTGGTCGGAAGATGAGTAGCTTTGGTAAAATCCTCATTTCTCCTTCAATTCCCTTGAACCTTGAGCGACCCGAGCAACCTTCAAACCATCTTTTCAAGCACCACAACGGGGGTAGCATGTGGCCTTGAATACTTGGTTGCACCCTGAGCATTCCTTGGTGTTCAAACGCGCCTTATTTATACGAATTACCTAAAATACACAAAAACCTACCTTACGTGCAATATCGCTATAAAATCTAAACAAACGCAAGTTAAACCAACATAAAACGGGACTAGTTGCACCAAATATTTACAATATTGGGTGCTCATTAGTGGGTTTGAGTGTAGCTGAGATTTCTTTTTTAGCTTGCCATTTCTGTCGCTACCCTACTTCTGTGTTTATTCGAAGAGAAAAGAGGGTTTTGTGGCAATTTGGACCAGTTGAACCGATTTGAGCTTTGATTCAGTCAGGTATGGCTTCGATTAAGTTGTACGTTCTATTTTCTACAATTTTCGAGTCCATGCATGGATCTGTAAATGTAGCTGTGATTTGGGCATGTAAACTCCATGGGTTTGAGTGTAGTTGCGATTGTGTAGCTGCGATGTATGTGGGTGTTATGTACACTGTGATTGTGTACTGTGGATTTGGGTGTGTAAACTCATATCTCAATGCTATTTAGTAAAACTAATTTACGACATTGTTGAAGAGAAGTTGTGAATCTATTGTCAATCCTTAAATTTGAATTTCAAATGCTAGGAGTGTTACAAGAAAAGTCTTTAAAAGGAATCAAAAACTTATGTTTTATCTATGCCTAAAAAACAAAAAAACTTATGCCTGGCTTGTACGCTGTGAAGTTTCTGTTTGTGCATAAATAAGTACAGTAAAGTAATATTTTCCTATAAAGTACCTATATGTATATATAGACTTAAATTAGCCCAAAAGGTACATATGTACCTATATTTATGTATATATAAGTACATAGAAAATCTAAGAAAGAGGTTTTGGTGGCTAACTTAGATTTTAGGCATATTAGTTAAAGGGTGGCATTTAATTTTGCTTTCTTTGGAAGTAAGGTGATGAGATTTGGTTTTGACTTGTCTAGTCAAATCTATATATTTATTGGCAAATCCAAATGTCTATTATCAAAGGGATAAAAATTTCCCTAACATTTATTATCCAATGGATAAAGAGGAAAGTAAGGTTGATATGACTAGGCTTACTTTTTTTGGAAGCAAAGTAAGGGCTTCCTATGGTTCAAGATTCTTATATGACTTGTCTTGTCAAAATATAAATACAAAATGGCAAGTCTATTTGCTATTATCCAAGGGGTAAAAATTTCCCTAACTTTTATTAACCAATGGTTAAAGGAAAATGGTAGTAAGAAAGGTTTATGTGACTAAGTTTACTTCTTTTGGAAGCAAACTAATGGCTTCTTTTGGTCCAAGATTCTTATATGACTTATCTTGTCAAGTCAAGGTTTTCATTGGCAAGACTAACTCCTATTACCCAAGAGATAAAATTTTCCCTAGTAATTATTGTCCAATGGACAAAGGAGTAATAATGGTAAGTAAGGCTTGAAAAGACTAGATGGTGAATAATTAATTCCTTTAGGTCTAAAAGGTTCAACTAGGGTTGGAGGGATTCAAAGGGCTCAAAAATGGTCAAAAATGTCCATCTAGGGTTAGGGAATTGTAACTTGGTGAATTGGTAGTTCGGTTACTCCAACTCTACTTGCCATGTAAGACTTTTAGCCAAGAAATATAACTTTAAATGACTAAAATCTAATTATGACGGATTATTAGGAATTTTAAAAGAAATTAAAAAAATTCAAATATTTAACTGTAGGGGGATGAAAACAATTAGTGTTCTGAACAACACCAATTTGCAACGGCTACACGTGCCTCTACACCGGAACCCTAATTCTTCGTCGGAACCCTAATCTGCAAAACAGACAAGGGGTGAGCGCACCTTTGCCTCTCGTGGCAAAGGCCCTCCGATGCTTAAGTTAGTATCACGTACTAGTAAGAAACCCTAATTATCAGTAGGAAAGCAATAAGAGATGGCCAAATATTGCGTACCTTTTACCTCCAGGCTTACCTCGTATTTATAGGTTCACGGATGCTTGCTGCCCAAGCATCCTTGTTGCCCTAGGATTCCTACCTCGTATAGGAAACCTAGTATCTCATGGATTCTCGTTTCCTTATCTGTATAATAGCTTAACCATTATGGGACTCTTAGTCCTTTTGGGACTCTTTCCCATAATTATCCGAACACCCCACTCACGTTGGGTCTCTTGCCTCGATCCTATATACTCGGGATCGTATCCTTTAATGGAATATTACCATTCTGGAACATTCTTGCCACGTTACGACTTACGGCAACTTCTTTCACTGTTCGGCTTCCTCTTTGCCGAACAGTCCTCCTAGACCAATGGCCTCACATGCAACTGGTCCACGTCGTTATATCTGGACAAATGACTTCACATGTCTTTGACCTTATCAGCCGAACAAACTGTCTGGACCAATGACTTCACTTGTCACCGGTCCACATTGCCGCCCATCGCACTGCCCGGCAACAGACTTACCATGTTTGCCACGTGTCCCTAACACACCACTTGTTCGGCGACTAATCTTACCTGTTCGGGAATACCTCCCTACATTAACAAAATTTTTATTTACCAAAAATTAGGGTTGTTACATAACGTGTGAAAGATTAATTATATTTGCAATTATGTATATAACGTAATACATAATTAAGTTAGGGATTGCACAAGGGCAAAATGGTCATTTGATAACTTTTTACATCATCCACCCTTCCTTATCCCCCAATTTATCCTCCATCCAAACCAAGTTCTATTTTATCCCTCATTTCTAATACCTCATCCAGACAGAGTACTATTTAATACCTCCTCCGTAAATATCACATCAATGTGGGTCATCCTTTATTAACCAACACCCTATACAATCTTATCCCCTCTTTTTAACTAATACTCCCAGTTCTTTTCCTGCATCCAAACGGGCTTGTTTGGATTGGGTATAAGGGAGGGAGATTAGTAATGTGGAGGGATAAGGAGGTGGGGCCACTCTTATCCTTGGTTTGGAAAGCATTTGGAAAAGGGGTATAAGGGATGCAGGGGGATAAGTTTATCCAGGCGTAGGCACGGGGATATTATTTATGGGTAGGTTTTGGAGTGTTGTTAATTAATACCCCTTGATAAGGCTTAAATAATACCCCCTCCTCCTCCTCCATTTCAATTACAAAATAACATTATCCTCCATTTTATCCCTCATCCAAACCAAGTACTATTTTATCCCTCATTCTTAATACTTTATCCAAAACAACTACTTTTTTTATCCACTCTTCATAAAAGCCACATCAGTGTGGGGCGTCCACCCTCCATAAATAATACCCCATACTATGTTATCCTCCTTCATAAATAACACCCCCAATCCTTATCCCACATCTAAACATGCCCTTAAGTATTAACTTGTGCTTATAACTGGTTTCTTTGAAGCTGGTTCTTTGACGGTTTGATAAGTACTTAAGATTGCACAATCTTAGTGCTCAAATCCTCCAAATTGTGATGTTTCTATGTTTAATTGATCGTTAAAGTCAAATATTGCAAGTAAGGTGTTTGTTGAACTTTGTAGGTGAAACGTGCAAATAAGGCGATTTTGCATGCCAAGGGACGTTTCGGGATGTAACCAAGTGTCCAAGTGTCCGCCAGTACTAATTTCATTGTCACCGGGACTTAACGGCGTCATAAGGAGCCTCTAAAGTCTCTTGGTGGTCTAGTTGGCAAGGATCATGCCAGAGCGTAACAAGCGAGCCGAATGCGTCGAGAATGGCCCCCGAGGGTATCCGAATACCTGAAGCCATGGAGAGTGTTTCCACCAAGTCCTAGAAATCATGGAATGATGTTGTGAATGAAGCTTGGGAGGTGCCATGGAGAGGCAGGAAGTCCAGCAGCCTTGGATCTGCAATTCTGCCGAAGGTTATCGATAACAAAAATAGACTTATCAATAACATTTACCCATTTTTGGTCCACAAGCTTCCACACCTGAGGGTATCAATTACATAAGCATGAAGTTATCGATAACTCTTCTACTCGGGGGATCATCAGAGTGAGGTTATCGATAGCACCCTTAGTGTTATCGATAACATTTGTTCCCAACAGATATTTTTTGTAACTTTCCAGACTTTCCACTTATGGAAACTTTCTTTTAATAGGTAGCTTTTTGGGATTTTTTCTAACTTTTGAGGAGAGAGAAAGCCTTTTGTATATAAATAGGGTCCTCCTCTCTTCCCTTTGGTATCTACTATCTAGTACATTATTAGCTTTGAAGTCTTTTAATTTGAGAACTCCATTAAAGTGTTTCAAGCTTTCTTAGCTCATTTCTTGAAGAATACTAGTAAGTACTTCTAGTTTGTTCATTTCTCGTTTATTAAAGTCGTTTGTAGGGACTAAATCCTTTATAATATCAAGTTTGTTTTTGATTTTGTCAGTTAAAAATGTTTGTCAATACTAGCAAGTTTTCTAGTCTTTTCAATATGTATGAGTAGTCGATTAGGCTTGGCCATGGGGTGATTAACACCTCGTGACTTATGTTTATCTTGCCTTTCTCAACTCAAGTCTTGAGGTTCGGAATGAAAAATGAGAAGTGTTCGCCTTTTATGTAACAAAACTTGCAGATGTTAATCTCTGGTGATCATGTACTTGCTCACATGGTTCCGGAACAATGTCTCGGTTCGTGTTTGCCAAGAGAACAAAAGAGCTCAATTGTTTTCCATACTACACTTCTAGTCTTTATTGGTTTCATAGCTAAATCTTCTGGTTGATAGCCTATGCCGTGCGATTCAATCAAGTTTTCGTTTAGAATGGTTAGATGACTTAAGTTACGGGCGTTAATTACTCCAACGCCTTGCCGTTTGTTTAATCTTGTTAAAACTCATTTTTTAGTCTTTTTTGTAAGAGTTTTTATCATTTTGCAAAGTAAAACCAAAAGTTGGCCGTCTAAATACCGCAAACCCTTACATCTAAAAATCCTAGCAAGCTAAAAAGATTATCTCTGTGGGTACGATCCTGGACTTTCCAATATTTATGTTGACAACGACCTAGCCCTACGCTCGGGGTAAATCAACCTGTTTCAACGGTTAGGTTTTGGCGAAGCATATTTTGGCGCCATTGCCGAGGATCTTTTTATATAGCTTATTGGGAGGTTCGACAAACCTTTTAAGTATCCATTTAATTTCCCTTTGTGCAACATATACTATTTCTAGCAGATACCTCTAACCGATCATACTATCAACTTGAGGTGTAACTAAGCTAGTTTTAGTATCTATTGCCTTTTTTTTTCTTGCATATACCTCGATATATATATATATATATATATCGAGGTGGCAGTATAGCCCCTCAGAATTGTCTTGAGAGAGAGACGGCCGGCATAGCCCCTCCAGTCTGCTTTCTTGTTGCAGAGCGGTTACTCGGTTCTTTGTTGAAAGCGGAGTTACATGCTTATGGTTTATCGTAGTCCTACTGTCTACATCAATCCAGTTCTCCGCCTCACGTAAGAAGCACTCTCTGAGCTTGTTCTCCACCAAGGCAACCTCCTCGCCCTTACTCTCCACCAAGGCAACCAATGTTGGATGAGGAAGACGCTCCGGTTAGGACTCTTAAGGACTACTTGAATCCGTAACGGGTTACTCAGCTATCGCCGATAGTTTTTCCACGTCCCACCACTGCTGCAAACACCTCCGTGTTCAAATCTGATTATCACCGTTGCATTCCCACATTCCATGGTTTGGAGCGTGAGGATCCGTACCAACATATCATGGAATTTGAGGAAGTTCTCCACTCCTTTGTTAATGTGGACGCTCATCTCAACCAAGCAAGATTGAGGCTTTTCTCTTTTACCTTGAAGGATAAGGCTAAAACATGGTTTCACTCTTTGAAACCTCAATCTTTGAACACATGGGGGGAAGTTCAAGATGTTTTCCACAAGAAGTTCTTTCCGGCTAGCCGAACAAAGCTTTTGATGGATCAAATCCAGAATTTCAAGCAATGTGAAGGAGAAGCTTTCCATCAATATTGGGAGCGTTACAAGGATTTGCTCTCTGCGATTCCTCACCACAACTTTGCCTTGTATCAATTGATCCACTACTTCCATATGGGCTGCATGCAACAAAGCAAACAACTGCTCGACACCATGTGCTCCAGGGGTTTCATGAATAAGTCTCCCGATGACGGCTGGGATTACTTGGATGAGTTGGCCAAGAAGTCTTTAACTTGGAATTACGAGGCTGCCGGTGATAGGGCTATGGCTAGCCAAGGCCCCAGTGGCTCCGGGAAGTTCTCCATAAATGAGCACAATGCTATTGAAACACGGATGGAATAGCTGGCCCAAAAGTTGGAGTTGAAAGGGGTGAAGGAAGTTAAGGCAATGAGAGTAGTGGAGGAAATGTGTGTTATATGTGAAACGACGGGTCACTCAACCGACAATTGTTTATCTATTCCCACTCTCAAGTAGCATTATAGCAACCCCAACCTTCCGATCGAAGAAGTTAGTGCAATAAACCAACGATTTGAATGGTTTCCCCAAAACTTCAACCAAGGTCAAAGGAAACATCCGGGATTCTGTTGGAACAATCAGATTGAAAGAGGACCCTCTCAAGCACTACCCGGTTCTCAAATGCAACCATGGCGGCCTGCTCAAAACCAAGGGCAGCCTTATTTTTCACAAGGATCGCCAGGGTTTGTGCCATCCGGACCATTTCCAGGATTTAATCAATTTCAACCTTTGCCGAGGCGATCTTTGGAGGATACTTTCCAGTCTTTCATGCAGGCTCAATCGAATTACAATGAGAACAACCAGTGCCGGCCCCGGCATTTGGGTTGCCCTAGCCCAATCTCATGTTTTGTTGCCCACTTAATATTAAGTGTATAAAATAAAATAGGAACAAACAAGTAAAAAAAATCAAAATTTACATTGTTTTTTTAGCTTGAATAACACCAAAAAAAACAATATCAAAATGTAAAACCTGATTATAGTGCTTTAATCTCTCTTGAGAAATGGTAGTTCGAAGATAAAAAAGGGGTTGGGGGAGAGTTAGCTTGCTCGATTTATTTTAACTATGACATTTTTTTAATCATTACTCAAACATTCCTATTTAGTTTGTTAAGTCTGGAAATTTCTAACAAATTAGTAATTTGATTTTTGTAATGTTATGGATTGGGAGGGAAACAAAAAGAGATAGAACAAAAAATTGTGGGTTGAAAGGAAAACAAAAAGTGGAGGAAAACAAAAGATGGAAAAACAAAGAAAAGAAGAGGAATGGGGTGCGGGCTGCGAGTCGAATTCTACCGGCTTGAGTTTACGCAGCCGTAATGACCACTGCACCAGGCGGACAGTTTCTGCATCTCTGGGAAACATTTTTATACTTATCATCTGCAGAGTATCTTAATTTTTTTTTTTTTTTTGGTTGCCCCAGCCCGGGGGGTTGCCCAAGCCCGAGAGCTTGCGGGGCTTACCCCGGGGCCGGCCCTGAGAACAACACGCAAATAATGGGGGAGTTGAAGAACCAAATTGGGAAGATAACTACATCTATCGAGCTTCTCCAACAAGAAAGGGGCAAGTTTCCTACTCAGCCACAAGCTTAACTTCTCATTGGTAGTTCTTTGGGACCTCCGCCCGAGCAAGCTCAAGCAATCAATACTCTTAGGAGTAGCAAGGCCGTCGATAATCTTGTTAACAAGCCACCGATTACAACTGTTATAGTGCCAGCTCCGACACCAACAAGTTCTACTTCCACCGGAGGAAATTATCGAGCAAGCTCTTGAGGAAGACGGGGAATCTCTCGTGCAAGTTTCAAAGGACGCTGAGACCACTCCAATCCCACACATCTCCCCCATTTAGGCACCTTACCCTTCTCGACTGAAAATGCCGGCTCATCCATCCAAGAATGCCAATATACTTGACGTATTCAAATGAGTCAATGTTAACATCCCGTTGATGGATGCCATCAAGCAAATCCCTTCATATGCCAAGTTTTTGAAGGATTTATGCAACCAGAAGCGTAAGCTTAATGTGCACAAGAAGGTGCTGATGCGACCCTTTCGTTAGTCGTTGAAGTTTACCAAACGGCTGTCAAATTCAATTATTTATTTATCGGACTACAACTAAAGATTTGCTTAGTATAGTGAGGAAGTCCGAGTCGAACCACAGAGAGCTCGAATATAGCTTGTTCGGATTGTAGATGTAAGGGTTTCCGGCGTTTAGACGGCCAACTTTTGGTTTTCCTTTGAAGGGAGGAGAGACACTCTTATAGAAAAGACTATAAATGAGTTTTAACTAAGAATTAAAAACGGCAAGGCACAGAAGTTCATAACACCCGTAACTTAAGCCATCTAACAATTCTCAACGAAAACACGGTTGAATTGCACGGCATAGGTTATCAACCTGAAGGTTTAGCGGTGGAAATGGTTAGACTTGATATAGAGTTTGAATAACAAGCTAAACACAAGGCGTGACATCGCTCACAGAACCATGTGAGCGAGCCCATGATCACCGGAGATTAACAACGCCAAGACTTGCATTCAAACTTGATATCAAGGTCATGAACAAGGAGCATAGTTTGGAAAGCGAGCAAGTTCTTTGGTTCTTTTGGCAAACACGAATTGAGGCATAGCTCTCGGAACCATATGAGCGAGCATATGATCACCAGAGGTTAACATCGATAAGTTTTGTTACATAAAAGGCGAACCACGCACATTTCCAAACCAAACCTCAAGTCTTAAGTTGAGAAAGGCAAGATAAACATAATTCACGAGGTGTTAATCACCCCATGGCCGAGCCTAAAAGACTACTCAAACATAATGAAAAGACTAGAAATTTTGCTTAAGGAAGAAAACATGATTAACCGATAGAAATGAAAATAAACTTGATATTAAGGAGAATCTAAAGCGTAGCTACCACGCACATTTCCAAACCAAATCTCAAGTCTTAAGTTGAGAAAGGCAAGATAAACATAATTCACGAGGTGTTAATCACCCCATGGCCAAGTCGACTACTCAAACATAATGAAAAGACTAGAAAGCTTGCTTAAGGAAGAAAACATGATTAACCCATAGAAATGAAAATAAACTTAATATTAAGGAGAATCTAAAGCGTAGCTACAACATTAATAAACGAGAAATTCACATAAGATAAATACTTACTTGAGTTCTAAGGAAATTACAAAAGGAAAAGCATGAACAACAATGGAGAACTCTCTTAGAGAGAGAACTAAAACTAGAACATAAAGTGGATCATTGTAAAGTGAGAGAGAGATGAGTATTTATACAACTCAGCCTTTTCTCTCCTCAAAATACCCCGAAACTTGCCAAAAGTGGCAAGTATTCCATAAATGTAAAGTCCAAAAAGCAGTAAAAAATCGATACCTACAAAAAGGGTATTGATAACTTCATTCAAATTCTTCCCCAGAGAAAAGAGTTATCGATAACTCCAAACAAATGTTATCGATACCCTTACTTCTGGACAACTTCTGGACCAAAAAGGGACAAATGGTATCGATAACATACAAATTGTTATCGATAACATTCTTCAAAAACTGCCGATTCAGATGCTTGCTTCAGCTTCAGCAAACATCTCCCAGCAACTTCACAGCTCCTCAGCACTTATTTTCATTCTCTAAAAATAAGTAAAGACTACATTTTAAACCTTTCTTTTATCTTTTCTTTACTTTAATTTATTTAAAAATAAGTAAAGACTACATTTTAAACATTTCTTTTACATTTTCTTTACTTTAATTTATTTAATGAAAATAAGAAAGTACCCCCCATTTGGAAACAATGGCATTACCTGAATTTCAAGATTCCATTTAAATCAAAATGTCAACCCCCCACTTTTAGTACAAAGCGGAAAACTGCACGTTTTTCACAAGAGAAAATGACTCAAAACATGACCTTGCTCTTCAAATAAAATCTTGCAACTTTGTAGTTACTCTTAGAAAAATTCAAGGATCAATTACCACCATTTTTTATCTCGAAAATCGAAACATTTTCAGAAAGTCATTTTTCCATACTTAGACAGATTTTAAAGGGGCCGACAGGGTCTTCGGGTACTTGAAAGCACTCGGAGCATTCCTTGGTGTCAAAACACGCCTTATTTGCACGTTTTACTTGAAAATACTAAAAAGACATCTTACGTGCAATATCGCTATAAAAGCTAAATAAACGTAAGATGAAACAACATAAAACGGGACTAGTTGCACCAAAATCTGCAATAATGGGTACTCATCAGGTGCTTCTTACCAAGCAAGTTAGCCAAATTATCCAAACAAATCTTGCACCTAAATACAAAGACCTCGGATGTCCTACAATCGCGATTACTATTGGGGGTATGAGGGTGGAACAAGCTCTTCTAGATTTGGGGGCAAATGTAAATTTGCTACCATACTCGGTGTAACAAGAGTTGGGTTTGGGGGAGATGAAACCCACGAGAGTTACTCTTCAATCAGCAAATAAAAGTGTCTATATTCCTCGTGGCATGGTGGAAGATGTGTTGGTCCAAGTTGATCAATTTGTATATCCGGTGGATTTTGTTGTATTGGACACTTGTTCGACGTCTTCATCGCCATTGTCTACTCCCGTTATCTTTGGGTGGCCGTTTTTAGCAACTTCGGATGCCGTAATCAATTGTCAGAATGGGCTTTTGAACATGTCCTTCGGTAACATGAAAATGGAGGTCATCATGTTCAATGTCGGGGTTCAAATGGGTGACGATGACGATTGTCAAAATGTCAATCTTGTGGATACATTGGTGCAAGAGCATGTGGATGAATTCCTGTATAAAGATTCTTTGGAGCTAGCTCTTACCTCTGAAGAGGCCGCTTTACTTAAATCCGACGAGATGGAGTCCCTCTTTTCCTTGCTTAATGGAGAAGATGGCGATGACGAAATTGGTGGAGTTGCACCGTGGCTTCCGAAGTTTGAAGAGTTGCCTCATCTTGAACGGAAAAGAGTTCCTTCTAGTGTTGAGCCGCCTCCTTTTGAGTTGAAAGCACTACCTGACACTTTGAAATATGCGTTCTTTAGCGAGAACAATACATTTCTGGTGGTCATTTCGTCTTCCCTTAAGAAACTCCAAGAAGAGGGATTGTTGGCACTTTTGCGAAGGCACAAAAAGGCGATTGGATGGACCATTGTGGATATTCAAGGCATATTTCCTTCTTTATGCTCTCATCATATTTAGTTGGAGGAGGACGTTAAACCATCGCGACAACCTCAACGCCGGCTCAAACCTATCATGAAAGATGTTGTTCAGGCCGAAATTCTTAAATTGCTTTGACGTTGGGATTATCTATCCCATTGTCGATTCTAATTGGGTAAGCCCTATCCAAGTTGTTCCTAAGAAGGCAGGTGTGACAGTTGTGAAGAATGACAAAGCCGAGCTTGTCCCGACCCATGTGACTACCATGTGACGAGTATGCATTGACTATCGCAAGTTGAACACGAGCACACACAAGGATCACTTTCCTCTCCCCTTCATTGATCAAATTTTGGAGAGAGTAGTCGATCAAGCCTTTTATTGTTTCCTTGACAGTTATTCAGGTTATAACCAAATAGAAGTGGCCTTGTCCGACCAAGAGAAAACAACATTCACATGCCCAATCAGGACCTTTGCTTATAGACGCATGCCATTAGGTTTGTGTAATGCCCCTGGCACCTTTTCAAGATGTATGATGGGAATTTTCAGCGATATGGTTGAAAAAATTGTGGAAGTCTTCATGGATGACTTCTCCGTGTTTGGTGACTCTTTTGAGTCATGTCTTGCCAACCTAGAGAAGGTTTTAATGTGATGCGAGGAGAAGAATTTGGTTCTAAATTGGGAGAAGTGCCATTTTATGGTCACTCAAGGGATTGTACTCGGGCATATCGTATCGGCTAAGGGCATTGAGGTAGACAAGGCCAAGATTGATCTCATTTCAAACCTCTCTACCCCTAAGTGCGTCAAAGACATCCAATTTTTCCTTGGCCATGCTGATTTCTATCGGTGGTTTATCAAGGACTTTAACGCAATCTCAAGACCGCTTTGCCACCTTCTATCCAAGGATGTTCCCTTTGAATGGATTGTTGTATGTGAGTTGGCATTCATTAAGCTCAAAGCTAGTCTCACCATGCCTCCCATTGTTCAAACACCCGATTAGACTCTTCCATTTGAGTTGATGTGCGACGCAAGCGATTATGCCGTCGGGGCCGTTCTTGGCCAAAGGAAGGACAAGCATCCGTGGGTGATTTATTATGCGAGCAAGAGCCTCAATGACGCTCAAATGAATTATTCCACTATAGAGAAGGAGCTTCTTGCCATGGTGTTTGCCTTGGAAAAGTTCCGGTCTTACCTCATTGGTGCCCTGATCACGATTTACATCGACCAATCGGCACTTAAATACCTTTTCACCAAGCAGGATGCAAAGGCCTGCTTGATCTAGTGGATCCTTCTTGTGCAAGAATTTGACATCACCATCAAGGTCTAGAACGATGTGGAAAATGTGGTAGCCGACCATTTGTCGCGCTTGGAGTTTCAGGATCGTACTTCACATATTCCTATTGGAGATACTTTCCCTGACGAGTAGCTTTTTGGTGTATCAATGGTCCCTTGGTTTGCTGACATTGTTAACTAATTGGTTACGGGGTTAATTCCAACACATTGGTCCTCTTATGAGCGTCAGCGGTTCCTATCAGAAGTGAAGCATTTTTCCTATAATGATCCATACTTGTTCAAATACTGTCCCGATTAGATTATTCGCCGTTGTGTCCCTGATTCTGACCAATGTGGTATTCTACAGTTTTGCCATTCTAAAGCATGTGGTGGGCATTTCTCTACAAGGAAGACCACAGCCAAGATACTCCAATGTGGTTTTTATTGGCCAACCTTGAACCAAGATGCTTATGCCTTTTGCAAGTCTTGTGACCGCTGCCAACAGTTGGGAAGTGTGACCCGAAGGAATGAAATGCCTCAAGCAAAACTCCTCGTTGTTAAAGTTTTTGATTGTTGGGGTATTGACTTTATGGGGCCATTTCCGATGTCGTTTGGTAACTTGTATATCCTTTTGGTGGTGGGAACATATCTTTTCGCAGTTTGGGGTCCCTCGTGCCATTATTAGCGACGAAGGGTCTCATTTTTACAACTGCTATTCGCCGCCTTGATGAAGAAATATGGCATTACGCATAAGGTCTCCCTCGCATATCATCCTCAAACCAATGGCTAAGCCGAGCTTGCCAATCGTGAGGTAAAACGCATTCTTGTGAAAATGGTAAATCCAAAATCCAAATCGGAAGGATTGGTCTTTAAGGTTAACCGATGCTCTTTGGGCATATCATACCGCATACAAGACTGTTTTGGGCGCTTCACCCTATCGGCATGTGTATGGTAAGGCATGCCACCTTCTGGTGGAGTTAGAACATAAGGCGTATTGGGCAATTAAGCAATTGAACTATCGTTTGCCCGACGCCGGAGTTCATCGTAAACTCCAATTGAATGAGCTTGCAAAAATCTGTAGAGATGTATATGATAATACGAATATTTACAAGTCTAAAGTGAAAAATTTTCATGACAAGCACATTCAAAGGAAAAAATTTGAAGTTGGTCAAAAAGTTCTTCTTTATAATTCAAAACTTCATCATTTTTTGGGCAAGTTGCGTTCTCGTTGGATTGGCCCTTACATTGTGCATCAAGTTTTCCCTCACGGGGCCATTGAAGTTGTTAATCCTGTGAATGGAAATATTTTTAAGGTAAATGGGCAAAGGCTTAAGCCATTTTTGGAAAATTTCCAGGTAGAAGAAATTGAGGAGGAGTTGGTCGCATCGGTATATCCAATTGACCTTGTTGTTTAATTTTTTCATCTTATCTATGTTTGCACAGGGAGCGAAAGCGTAACCGCTGAACTTAATTGTTTGTCATACCTGGCCCCTGGGTAGGGGGTACCCACTATTGACTTGGGTATATGTAGCTTCGCATGCCACTACTAAAAAAAGGGATCGTGTGCCCAGCTCTAGTTAGTAAGGACAATGTTTTGTTTCTTATACATATTTGTGTGTTTATTTAGTTTTGGGATTTTCACATTATGAAATTTCACCAATTCATCATTGTATCGGGCTTTAATTAGTCCTTATTTGTAGTAGTTTGCCGTTAATGATCCATGCTTTCCAGATATGTCCCTATCGGGGGCAGTTTAGGTCTTTGGGTGAGACTTGATATTCCCGTGCTTTGGCACTAGGCTCTGTCTTATCTCACTTTGTTTCGATCATAGGGAGCGCTAGGCTTAATTGCTTGGCAAGGTCAAGCGGTGAATTTTACTTCAGGCATGATGTAACAAATGTGACGGTCTAGTATAGCCACCTGTGTCTTATCTAGCCAGTGAAACTCGGGAAGAAAAATATGACTCGTGAGATTGCATGAAAATCGGGTGGTGTTCTTTGCTATTTTTCTTTGTATATATGTTTGTTGGCGCCCAGATAACACGAGCCAGGCAGTTCTAATGTCATTTGTCTCTTAGTAGGTAGTTCAAGCTTAAGGCTTTTACAGGGTGTACGTGCTACCACACCAGCCTTGGTGGATTGGATCTAAAGTCGGAGTGAATGCGGCATTCAGGAGCCCTAAGCATGAGTGCGATTACGTGTCGCGGTTGTGTGGGCTACCACAGCCCCGGGTGGATCGGGGCGTCCCGATGAACATGCTTTGATTTGAAGAATTGAAAAATTGAAGAGTCGCCACCCGGATTAATGGTTTGCCACCCGAGAAACCGTTTTGATTTGAAAATGATGATTTGAATTGAAAACTAGAGATTCGTTAAGGGTTCAGAAGCCATGTTATGAGAGGAGAAGGGTTTTACAGGGCCCCTCTCGCCCGACACGGGGTCGATCTCTACTCAATATTTGTGGGATTTTGTCAAAATATTTGTTTCATAAAAGTAGCTAATAGGCATCCAAATCATGTAATGAGTGTATGCTAGTGCATGTGTACAGTATATGATAATGAAACGATATGAAATTTAAAAAATGACATAAAACTGGAACCACTCCCGAGCGCTCAACAGTAGTCCTAAGCGCTCAGAAGCCTTGCTGAACCACCCTGCAAGCCTTAGTTTGAATAGAAGCAGTATGATACTTAGAACAGGAACACAAGACTACTATCATACACCAGTGCTCAGCAAAGGGTTCAAACAGCTAAGAACTGATCCTAACCATCCAAACATTGCTTCCTTGCAACTAAAAGTAAATTTAACTGGCCTCTGGAAGGACCAGTGTACACCAATATCTACTCAAATACAGGAAATGCAATATTTGGTGACAAAATAAGATTTTAGTGAGCAACAACACTCCTGAGCACTCAGGAATGGTCTCGAGCGCTCGGGAGTGAACACAACGTCTAGAAAAAGTTTTGTTTCTTTGTGTTCCTCTTGCTCTTTGCTATTTGACCAAGACCAAAATGGACTTATAACCAGTATGAGGAACTGGTACAAGCCCTGATCCCCCTTAGAAGTAGAAAAACAGTAGATTTGAAATATAAAGTGAGCCTTTATACCTTTGAGCTTGACTTGAACCTGGCTTCTTGGATTGATTTGTTTGCTTAGAAATGGATTGAAAACAGTTTGAAAAGAGAGAATTTAGGATTCCATCTCTCTTTAGGATTTTTACTTCAAAATTAGAAATATCCCTTAGGAAATGAGAATTATTTTGAAAATATTTTGAGAGAGTTTAGAGAGATTTTCAGCAGCAAAAAAGGGAGAGAGAAAGACTGATTTCGTGGCTTCCCTTAGTTGGTAATGAAGGGGTATTTATAAGGGTGAAGAAAATTAGGGTTTTCATTTGAAAATCAAATCAAAAATGAAAAGAAAATGTTTTGGAGGGAGAAATAGGTATGATTGGTCTTCTGCTGGCTCAGGCAGACATTTGGCACATGCAGTTTTGAACTGCAATTTTAAAATTTGAACAAAAACATGGTCAAAGATTAAGCTCAACATCCAATGCTCTGTCAGTACTTCCGAGCCCTCAAAAGTGGCACTCCCGAGCGCTCAAGAGTGGTCCCGAGCGCTCAGGAGTAGCTGCCCAACTTCAGAAGGGCGCCACGGACACTCCCGAACTCAGTTTTGGGTGTTTTTCAAAGCGTTGGAAAACTTGTTAAGTCCTCTTTCTAAATCAGTTGGTTTCATTCAAATAAATTTTATACACTGAAATGTGCGTCAATTTTACCCTTAGGGTGTCGGATAAAACGATGGTTTTGGTTTGTAAAAGTCCAAGAAGCATCGTCCAAGCTTTGGCCGGGTTCCATTTTGATTCCTTTTCATCATCGGGGAACCTCGAGGGCACAAATTAAGGATAATTAATAGGTCCAAATTGGGGTGTCTACAGGTTGTTAGTCCAATAAAGCTTTGGCCATGATCCTGTGTGACTAGCTGTGGTTCCGTTGGAAGAGCCGAAGAAGTCAACCTTGAAAGCCGTTCGGATGACAAAAAGAGCCGGTGACGCAAAAGCCTCCAACTTGGTCAAGGTATGAGGGGGTTGACATTGTCCTGGAGGTACAATCTTTTGTTCCCTTTTTCCTTACTATTGTTCTCCATGCTATGAGGGCATAGCATATTTTAAGTTGGGGGAAGGGATATATATTTATGCTATAAATATATTTTTCATTATGCTATAAATATATATTTCAAATCTTTCGTTTTTAGTTTTGCAACCTTTCCATTATTACAAAATTAGTGGATTAAAATAACTTGACACATGCTCATTAAGTGTTATTTGGCAAGAGTTCGTTTTACGCAAATTTTGTATATCACATCTTGTATGAATGGACTATGGTGGAATTCACGATGTTAGAGTATGTTTCGATCAAGTTTTGTCCATATCCCGTCTTTGTTCTTCTTACATTCTTAGTTTAGGTAAATATTCTCATGTTCATGCCTAAGCATGTTTGATGTCTTTATTGAATCGTTAAGGAATATATGGTGTACTTAGGAAGTGATATAAGGCATTCTTTATTTGATTATACCACTTACGTGTCCCATCGTCCTATTTTGTATCCTAGTCCGTGTCTTTCCTTTTCGTTCATTAACTTAGGGAACCAGATGCTCGAAGGGTTGTTGGGAAGTGTGCTTCAGTGTTGTGAGGTGTTTTTGAGGGATTAAAGTTGTGTTACAAGAGCTCGAGAGTGAAGCAAGGGAGTGTCGTTGATTTTTTCCAGAAAAACCAAATGTTATTGATAACATTGCCTTAGTTATCGATAACTCTATGTTCAGTGGCTTTCCAGATTCAAAGTTATCAATAACTCCAAGGTGAGTTATCGCTACCTTCGTGTTACGGGCAGTTTATAATTTGAAAAGGCACGTTCAAAATCATTTTAACATAAACCCACTCTCTTTCTGTTCCTCCATAATTGTCCCTCCTCTTAACCTTTACAATCCCTAACCTCCAATACCCTCCAAATTCGTCCATAACCTTCAATTTCTCCACCAAATCCTCTACATCCACCCATATTCACCATGATTTTTCCATCAATTCAATGGTTTTGAAGGATTTTTAAGGTTCTCAAGTCCTAAATCCTCCAAAACAAGGTAAATCCGAAAATTTCTTCCCTCTTTCTATTTCTCTCATTTTCTTTCAATTCCTCCCACACATTTCCATATACTATACCAATTATTCATCATCCTCACACACTGATCTCATCCCCATTAGGCCAAAAATCCGAAAATCTGCATAAACCCTTGTCCAAATTTTTTAAATTTTGCTCAGTTATTGGTCTTTTGCAAGTTGTAGGGGTAAAAATTTGTGTAGTTCTACTGGTTTGGAGCTATTCTTTTGGGGTTGCTCTGTTGTTGATTGCTTTGTGTGGTGGGTTTCTAAACAATGGTGAGGACTAAAACTGTGGCTAGTAAGGGCAAGGGTATTGTTTCCTCATCTCATCAAGAGAGTGAGGAAGAGATTGCAGAGGAGAGTGAGCATAATTCGATGGAGGAGGACAGTGATGAGGACTCTGCCCCTTCAGAGAGTCAAATGGGCAAGCGTGAGAAACGTCGTAAGTGAAGGACACCGGAGGAGATGGAGGCGGATGCTAAGTTGGATTGGGTGGAATCGATACCGAACAGGGGTTTCAAGAGTGAGCGGCAAGTCAGTCGTAGAAGCTTCGGTAATGATAGCAACATCATCATTCTACTTGAAAATCAAAGTTTGCGCTTCTGGACTAGAGCCCTTTATGGTTATAATGCAAAAGGTGTTATTGAGTTCTATCAGAATTTAGACGCTAGTGGTGTACTGACCTCTGAAAAAATTAAGTCAAAAGTGAATGGTCAATCTATTATAGTGGATGCTGCTGAAATTGCAAAGTATTTGAGCTACGAGAGGCCAGATGGAGATTTGATAAATTTTCCTCGTGCCAAGTCAATTGATTCAAATGTGATAATTAGCGATTTGTACACCATTGTTCCTAATGTTGGGGTTCCTCCGCACAAACTAGGGAAGTTTAGGGATACCTATCGGGTTTTGAACCAAGTGGTGCATTACAATCTTTATCCTTGTGGAGCGGAGGATAAACCGTCGAAGAGGAGTGCGGAGAGTATGTATGCTAGCTTTCATGAATGACGCTGATTATAGGGTGGACTGGGCTAGGTTCATTTTTGAGCAGATTGTGGATTTTAAGTGTGCTACTTTTGGCACGGCTTGTTGTCTTTTCCTGTGCATGATCACCGCTTTCCTAAGGCAGAAAGGTATTTCAAAAGGGCGTATGAAAAGCTTGAGGAACCATCTCTTGGCATTATCACCAAGGATGTGCTTGTGAAAAGCAAGTTTCAATCCAAGGTTGTTGCAACTAGTACATCGGCAATGCCATCAGCTACCGTTCCTCCCGAGCCATCCCTATGGTCGGTACCTGATCCTAAGGCATTGAAAGAGAGAATTTGGAGGAAACTTTGCTGTCAGAATATAGCCATTTAGAATTGCATTCAGAAGGAGAAGAAGAGAGGAAAAAGTTAGCAAGGGAAGTCGGGGAACTCAAGCACGAGCTGCATTGGCATACGCAGTACATTAAGAGTACTACGAATGAGAAGTACGAGGCACCCCCAAGGGTCGATAAGGCAGAGAGCAAGGAGGAGGTTTTGTTTGGACCGGGGGCTGATCCCGGCGGGCAATGAGGAGGATATTTTGAGTCGTTGGTATTAGTAGTAGGTTGAAATCCCTCTATTTGGTTGGGGTGCTTGGTGGTTGACAGCCCACCTTTCTATCTTCTTATTGTCGTTAGTAGTTGAACTTTTATCTGGGAGTTAACAAGTTTTTGTTTAGGCCGTCATGTGGCCTTGACTTGGTAGTTTGAATTGGTGGCGGCCAAAGGGTAGTTGAACCATGCTAGTATATTGCCGCCACCACCCCATTTTGCTAACCGTTCTTTCATTAAACCAAGGTCAATATATGCTTAAAAGTCCTTAGTTGATTCGTAGTACGCCTTTATTCCGTTTTGATTCAATTTGTGACGTTGTGCATATTTAGTTCGTGGCATGCTTTCTTTCGGTACTTTAGCTTATAGCGTTGTGATTGCGAATTCTATTTCATGGTGCTCTCCACATATTTGGCATGGCATTCTTGCTAGCTGTTTTGATATGTGCATGTGCCTTAGCTATTTTGTCAGAAGGATTATTAGTTATTTTTAGTAGTTTGTTTGTGTTGCTCGGGGCATAGCAACGTTCAAGTTGGGGGGTGTGATAAGCACTTAAGATTGCACAATATTGGTGCTCAAATCCTCCGAATTGTGATGTTTCTATGTTTAATTGATCGTTAAAGTCAAATAGTGCACGTAAGGTGTTTGTTGAGCTTTGTAGGTGAAACGTGCAAATAAAGCGGTTTTGCATGTCAAGGGACGTTTCGGGATGTAACCAAATGTCCAAGTGTCCACCGGTACTAATTTCATTGTCACCGGGACTTAACGGCGTCATAAGGAGCCTCTAAAGTCTCTTGGTGGTCTAGTTGGCAAAGATCGTGCTAGAGCGTAGCAAGCGAGCCGAATGCGTCGAGAATGGCCCCCGAGGGTATCCAAGCACTTGAAGCCATGGAGAGTGTTTCCACCAAGTCCTATAAAATCATGGAATGATGTTGTGAATGAAGCTTGGGAGGTGCCATGGAGAGGCAGGAAGTCCAGCAGCCTTGGATCTGCAATTCTGCAGAAGGTTATCAATTTTGCAGAAGGTTATTGATAACAAAAATAGAGTTATCAATAACATTTGCCCATTTTTGGTCTACAAGCTTCTAGACTTGAGGGTATCGATTACATAAGCATGAAGTTATCGATAACTCTTCTACTCGGGGGACCATCAGAGTGAGGTTATTGATAACACCCTTAGTGTTAGCGATAACATTTGTTCTCAGCAGATATTTTTTGTAACTTTCCAGACTTTCCACTTATGGAAACTTTCTTTCAATAGGTAGCTTTTTGGGATTTTTCCTAACTTTTGAGGAGAGAGAAAACCTTTTGTATATAAATAGGGTCTTCCTCTCTTCCCTTTGGTATCTACTATCTAGTACATTATTAGTTTTGAAGTCTTTTAATTTGAGAACTCCATTAAAGTGCTTCAAGCTTTCTTAGCTCATTTCTTGACGAATACTAGTAAGTATTTCTAGTTTGTTAATTTCTCATTTATTAAATTTGTTTGTAAGGACAAGCTAGATCCTTTATAATATCAAGTTTGTTTTTTATTTTGTCAGTTAAAAATGTTTGTGAATACTAGCAAGTTTTCTAGTTTTTTCAATATGTATAAGTAGTCGATTAGGCTTGGCCATGGGATGATTAACATCTCGTGACTTATGTTTATCTTACCTTTCTCAACTCAAGTCTTGAGGTTTGGTATGAAAAATAAGAAGGGTTCGCCTTTTATGTAACAAAACTTGCCGATGTTAATCTCCAGTGATCATGTGCTTGCTCACATGGTTCCGGAGCGATGTCTCGGTTCGTGTTTGCCAAGAGAACAAAAGAGCTCAATTGTTTTTCATACTACACTTTTAGTCTTTATTGGTTTCATAGCTAAATCTTCCGGTTGATAGCCTATGCCATGCGATTCAATCAAGTTTTCGTTGAGAATGATTAGATGACTTAAGTTACGGGCATTAGTTACTCCAACGCCTTGCCGCTTGTTTAATCTAGTTAAAACTCATTTTCTAATCTTTTTCGTAAGAGTTTTTATGACCTTGCAAAGTAAAACTAAAAGTTGGCCGTCTAAACGCCGCAAACTCTTACATCTAAAAATCCTAGCAAGCTAAAAAAATTATCTCTGTGGGTACGATTCCGGACTTTTCGGTATTTATGCTGACAACGACCTAGCCCTACGCTCGGGGTAAATCAACCTATTTCAATGGTTAGATTTTTTTTTTTTTTGAAGCACAGTTTATATAATCAAAATAGAACTTTTGTAAGATTCTTGTTCTGAGGTGAATAATGAAGGTCGTTTCTATTGGTACTTATAATCTTGGCTTGCACGTAGAGTATATAGTTAAGTACATCTTAAAATGATATATAATCAGTTAAAGAAAAATCAGGTCATGTCAACGCTGGTCCATTTGTAATAACATGACCTTTTTTTTTTTTAATTATCAGCAGCATGAGTTTGTTTATGTAAGTTTTTTTATATTTTCATCTTCATACCTTTTTTAGTGCTCTTTTTTGTCCTTGTATGCTAAAGAAATTTTATGAACTTGAATAATAGATACAACAAGCTAATATATATATATAGGAAGAAAGAAAATTGTTGGGCTGCTGTTTGGTGAGGAGATTTTTCTTATAACACGAACAAATTGAACATCATTATTAAAGAAATATATCCCCAACTAGGTCGACATATATCATGTGCTCACCAATCTCCAAACATATATGGTTGCATGGTAAGGGCACCGTACCAACAAAAAATGTTTAAAAAAAAAAAAAAAAAACACAACAACTAACAAAATCAAGTACATTTCGTATTGTCCTCCCAAATAATTATAGCATCTCATTAGGTGACTTCTTCATTTTCAGATTCATTCCCTTAACTTAACCACATCCTGGAATTTAATGAATCCAGCTGATATATAATACCCCAATCCCTGTTCTAATTTGCAATAACCCAAAAACTCCTTTATCAGTGCTTTTGGACTCTTTACTTAGCATTTTGTTCACTCCTTTCCATTTTTCCTTAACGAAGGAAGTCGGAGACTCTGTTTAGGATATGCAAAAGAGATCTAATTTTCTTTTTAAAAAAAAAATCGAAAGTTTTTGTTTAGTTGTTGGCCAAAATTTATTAACTTTTTGTTTCATCTCGGGGAAAAGGAAAATGCTAACCTCGACCATAAGAGCGGAGGATGACAGGTAAAGGTGGATCAATATCTAAGAATGGTGAATTGATATCTATGAAAATATATTAATATTCGTGAGACATGTATTAAAATTCGAACTTATTTGAAATTATTTGCATATGATTATCTCATATTAAGAAGACCTTAAAGAAGAAAGAGCACAAAATTTGATATTTTGTTTTCGGGAAAAAAGTTTCTGATAAAACCAATTATTTGTGGGCCGTCAAGTGGGAGGAACCTAGAAAAATGGTCCTAGTTTCAAAAGAAATATACTCCCGCCCAACATAGAAGCTGCTCTCCCCACAAGGAATATCATTGCAACATCGTTCCCAAATGACCAACTATCCGAAAATAAAACGTTATACTGATCCATAATGTTTTTTTATGAATTACGAAAATGAAATGAAAGTTAAGGAAAACTGTGAGGATGTGAATACTCAAAAATTGCTCTCAATTTCAATGTATGCAAGAGTACATCATCGGATTATATAGCCAAGGGAAATTAACATTGAGCAACGAGCAATTGTTGATAAGGTGCTCAACCATAGGCATATTCAATGCTCTGCAAGTTCTTACATCTCTAAATTTGCAGTTGCTCTGTAAGTTGATAAGGTGTTCAACCATAGGCAAATTGATAAGGTGCTCATCTCTGAAGTTTTTTTCTCTGCAGGATAACTGATTACTCCTACTTTCTTCCCCACTGTTATCCAATGTTTAATTTATTAAATTATACCAAGTGATGCTTAGTTATTAAGCCCTAATTCACCTACATGCTCCATGTCCAAAATTCTTCAAGGCTCACATGCACACAAAAGCACTACGTGCACTACAAGGCACCGATTGCCTCTCTTTTTTCTTTTTCTTTTTTCGTTTGAACCGATGAAAAGATTTTAGTTTTTTGATCATTTTATCATAAATGGTCATAACTAAATTTTGACTCTAGAGCTCTCGTTGATTAACTCTAAGAAATATTTGATTCTACGACTTTCTTAGGGTTAATCAACGAGAGCCATAGAGTTTAAATTTAATTATGACAATTTAGGATAAAATGATAAAAAAACTAAAATCTTTCTACCGATTCAACTAGAGCGGCCTCGTTGCCCAAATTACCTTTCTACCCTTTCCGAGCCTCAGTTTACTTTTTCTGGCCCCGGGTTGACTTTTTCTAGAAAATTCTAAAAAAAAGTTAAAATTTAGCAGGAGTGAATCTACCACCCAAATTACCTTTTTACCCTTCCTGGGTCCTGGTCAACTTTTCCCGGGCCCTGGATAACTTTTTCTCAAATTTTCACAAAATTATTTTCTTAATCTAACTAGGGTATTTTCACCTCTCGATCATTGTTGACCTTTCGGGCCTCAGTTGACTTTTTTCTGGCCCTGGTTGACTTTTTCTCAAAATTTCATCTTAACAGGTTTCAACCTAGTGAAGCCATTTTTGGTGCCAAATTCCCATTTTACCCCTCCGGGCCTTGGCCAACTTTTACCCGGTCTCGGTTGACCTTTTTACCAAAACTTCACTAAATCAATGTTTTATCCCCATGGGGCCGGTTTTACCACCAAATTACCTTTTTACCCCTCCCAGCCCCGGTTGACTATTTCTAGGCCTGCATTAGATGTGACATGTCTAGGAGAATTTTAGAGAGATCTATCACCTTTTTTTAAGAGATTTGGAGACCCAAAAATTATTTTGGTCATCTAAATATAAAGAATCAATTGGTGCTAGATCTGGTGATTGCTATGGACGTTGAGGGGTGCCGGTGCCGAAGATGGGGAAGGGTGGTGGCGGTGAAGAGATTGAGAAGGGATTTTGTGTTTTGTTTGTATCAATTTTTTCTACATAAAAAAAAAACGGTAAAGGGATTTTGTCTAAGCTATTGGATAGTGCAGGAATTTGGTGACTAGTCAAAGTAGAGAAATGCACTTTCCCTAGACAAATTTGGTCAGCGGCAGCTCTAGAATTTTGGTTAAGCGGTGATAAAATTGTGCAAAAAATTTTGCAATGCAAAACTCTATCTTAAATATGAATTTTTATTTGATTAAAAAAATTGAACCTTATTAACTTTGTTTTGTTGTCATATATTATCTATTTACTTACAAATTTAAATAGATTTTCACTTATATTGGTTATGCATGAGTGACTAGTGTGACAATAACAAATAATAATCAAATTATATTAAAAATACAAATTTTAGTGTATTTTTTTTAATCCAATAGGTTCACTTGAAGCCCATAAAAAGTACTAGTAAAGCTGCCGATGCTTACGTTAGATGATTGAAGCGAGACCTTAGATGTACTCGTCATAAAAATAAGGAGAAATTTGTTACTCACGTGAAAGAAGAATAGTATTTCACTTGTTTTTTTTTTGGGCACCGATTTAAGTTTTAGGTTTTCAAATAGTCAAACTTACTTGGGATGAGGTTATTTATTTTAATGGGCTATAATATTATATTGGGTTAATTACTTGTTGCCCCCTTTATCTATACATATTTTTCACTTTACCTCCTCCTACTATAGAATGCTACAACCTACCCCCTTTATCTTCCAATTCCTAACACATAAGGCCTGCCGTTAGTCTGGGATTCAAAAAATCCTTAAAGGGGCATGTGCATGTCACATGATCTGTAAAAAAGAAAAAAATTAAGTGCTCTAATTTTCAATCATTTTGAATCGGTGCGAAAATCTTATTTCTTTGATCATTTTATCCTAAAAGATCATAATTAATTTTTGGTTCTAGAACTCTCGTTAGTTAGCCCTAAGAGATATTTGGTTATACTACTTCCTTAAGACTAATTAACGAGAGCTCTAGAGTCAAAAAATAATTATGATCTTTTGGGATAAAATGATTAGAGAAATAATATCTTCGCATTGATTCAAACGGATTGAAAATTAAAGCACTAAATTTTTTCCTTTCTACAAATCATGTGACATGCATATGCCCTTTGACGATTTTTTGGATCCCAAACTAACGGCAGGCCTTATGTGTTAGGAATTGGAAGATAAAGGGGTAGGTTGTAACGTTTTATAGTAGGAGGGGGTAAAGTGAAAAATGTGTAGAGATAAAGGGGGCAACAAGTAATTAACCCTATAATATTTGTCCAATTTTAGTTAGACATTCATATTTTTATCATGCACGAGTGAGGTGGTGTTTCACTTTTTAAGAAAAGTAACTTTTTGAAAAAAAGATAATTTTAAACGGTGTAAAAAAAATTGAAAAAATATTTTTCAATTTCATTATATTTGAGTTTAAAATTACTTTTTTTTTAATTTTTTTTTTTGGAGAAAGTGAAACACCATCTAACTCAACACCAGTAATAGTAAGAAAAATTTAATTTATATAAAAAAAACAAAAGTTTCAGTGCATATTTTTTAACGTAGAGAGTTCGCTTGAACCCTTTGGATTCCAATTTAGGCGTCCCCGAATTTGGATATGTTATGCTTGAGGCTGTTGTTGGAGATACTCTAAACCCGATGCCTAAAATAAGTAAACATTACCCTGAGTTTGGGTTCCTGGTCATTTTTCTCCCCTTTTTGATCTTCTTGGGTTCTGGGTCAACCAGCATAGCACCGGTTTGTACAGTGACAATTTTTTCTCTCTCCTCACGCCACTCATGCATGCTCTATGTCGAACACACATGCGCACCATACCCACAGTTTCACCACATTCATACAAAACATACATACACATACATGATACAGCCAACATGTATATTCCACCAATGCATGCATCATCATCAGAGAGACAGAGGAGAGAGAAAGTGATGCAGGGCGGAGAGAGAGCAGACCTACAACCTTTTCATTTTCCTTGAGAGAGAGAGAGAGAGAGAGAGGGGATAAAGCTACAGCAAACACCAACAGCTACCCATAGGCCCATACCCATTTTCTTGTCTAAAACAGTCTCTGGCAGTCTGCCAAAATTAAAACAGACCCTCTGCATTCCTTTTTCTATTTTATATATATATATATATATATATATATATATATTATTTTAGGCCCATTAACAATTTTCTTAAAAAATAAATACTTATTTTATATTTTTTAACTTAAAAATAATGTTAATAAAAAATAATTTTTTAATTTTTTTTGCACCGTATAAAAGATATCGATAAAATCTATTAAACAATATCCATATTGTTAGAAAAATTATTTGCATAAACACATATTTTTGAATTTGAAATTGCCTTCTTAAAAAATAAATTCTTATTTTTAGTTCTGGAACGAGGCCCTAGAGCCTATTTCAGAAACTTTCTTAAAAAATAAGTACTTATTTTGAAATTTTGCAAAGAAAAATAAGAAGGGTTGTTCCACAAAACCCAAATAAATAGCTTATTTTACATTTTCAAACTTAAAAATAATGTAAATGAAAAATAATTTTTCAATGTTTTTTGCATCGTATTAAAGATTTCAATGAGATCTATCAAATAAGATCCATATTGATTGAAAAATTATTTGCGTAAGCACGTGATTTTTGAGTTCGAAATTGTCTTTTTAAAAAATAAATAATTTCGTGGAACATGCCTTATTATTAAACAAAAAATAAGTTCTTAAACCCGTTTTGGAACGGGGCCCTAGAGCCCGTTCCAGAATACCTTGTTAAAAAATAAGTATTTATTTCACATTTTCAAACTCAAAAATAATGTAAATGAAAAATAAAATTTCAATTTTTTTTTGCACTATATTAAAGATCTCAATGAGATTTTTCAAATAAGATCTATATTGTATATTTTTAGATTTCAATAAACCTATCATTTTTTAACTTGAAATTATCTTCTTAAAAAATAAGTACTTATTTCGCGTTCCGAAACGAGACCTTACCCTCTTCCTCCCAAATTGTTAGTCTTGATTTAATTTGTGTCCGGAGGTGTTCCGGTTTCTCCAAAAAATATTTTTTGAAAAAAAAAATAATTTCAAGCTCAAAAATTATGTATTTACGCAAATAATTTTTCTATCAATATAGATCTCGTTTGATAGATCTCATTGATATCTTTTATATGGTGTAAAAAAAATCGAAAAATTATTTTTTATTTTCATTATATTTATTTGAGTTTGAAAATTAAAAAAAAGAACTTTTAAAATAAGAATAAGAAGGGAAATTGGATTATATTCCGTTCATGTACTTATTAATAGGTACAGATGGAATATTTCGAATTCAATAATTATATATTTTGTTTATGTATCAATTGATGTTCGATTAAATTAATTTTTTACGTGAATGATCTACTCGATAAGGTCTACAAAATAAACTATTTTGATCATTCCCGGATCCACAACGGCCCAAAACTGGACCGGATTAAACATAAGTGCTCGTTTGGATGGGGTATTGAGAAGAAATATTAGTTTTCCTCCTCCTAAGACCGTGGGCCCAAGTTTATCACTTGGTTTTGCCCTTTTTCTCTTGTACCGGCTAATACCTTCTATGGGGGATAAGTTATTGGTGGATTTTGAGGTGTTATTAGTTAATCCCTAAATAAGGTTGAAATAATATCCTCTCTTACATTTCAACTACAAAACAATTTTATTCCCCCATTTTATCCATCATCCAAGCTAAGGACTATTTTATCTCCTCATTTTTAATATCTCATCCAAACCAACTACTATTTAATCCTCATCCATAAACATGACATCAATATAGTTGATTCCTTATTAACCAATACCCTACTATTTTATCTTCTTTTCATAAATAATACCCCTAATTCTTATCCCGCGTCCAAACGGACCTAAATACTGGACCGGACCGGACCGGACCTGACTCCTCCTACTATTATCTTGATGAAAAAGAGTGATAGGAGTATTTTTCTTCATAGAAAGGTTTTTGTTTTTGTTTTTGTTTTTGTCGTTGCCTCTGTCTCTATTTCTGTGGGTTGATCTCTCTCTCTCTCTCCTCTTTACATCTTCTCTCTCAACCCTTCGCTTTCTCTAAATTCTCGAGATTGAGGTATTGATAAAGACCAGCAAATCCCTGTTCAAAACTCTTCTTCTTCAACTTGGCCTTTTTTTCCCAAACAGTTCTCAAAACCCTTTTGCGAAACAGAGAGAGATAAAACACAAAACTGATGAGTGAGAGAGGAGGCTCTCTTGGAGGAGAGAGAGCCTACCTGGTCATGCAAAAACTACAGAATATTTCTCTCTAATCTTAAAGATTTCTTTCTGGGTTTGTTGATCTCTGTAAAAAATGGCACTTTCGATGCACAGAGAGTCAAACAGTAGTGGGAACAGACAACAGATGGATTCGAGCAAGTACGTGAGGTATACGCCTGAGCAAGTGGAGGCATTAGAGAGGGTTTATACTGAATGTCCCAAACCCAGCTCTATGAGAAGGCAGCAGCTTATTAGGGAGTGTCCCATTCTCTCTAACATTGAGCCTAAACAGATCAAAGTCTGGTTTCAGAACCGCAGGTATTATTTAAGAGTCTTCTTCTAGTCTAGAAAGAAAACCGTCTCTCTCTCTCTCTCTCTCTCTCTCTCTCTCTGTCTCTGTCTCTTTTTGCATATTTTGCTCACACGTATCTTGCTACCATAATCATTTTCTCTTATGCTGTATAAACACTTGCAATAAAAAAATAATTTGGGTCTTATTTTTCAACCAAATGGGCCTTTTCTCATACGAGCTATTGTTGAAATCTGCGTCTATTGTTGGGATTTGCTTTTTCCTGTGGTTTGGAGGATAAGGATACTAGTAAGATGGATGTTTTTGTTCTTGGGCTACTTGTGACTAGGAAGATTGTTAAGAGTGAGCTTGTATTTTCCTTGTAATTTTTTTGGCTTATATTTTCGACAAAAACTGGGCTTGTTTTTGGTAAGTGACAAAGATTTGTGTTCTGTTGTTTTTTACCTCGTTTTTTTTTTCTCTTAATTGTTTTATTTTCTTTCTATTTTCTCATTTGGGGTTGTGAGTAGGAGGATTTGTTAAATGGCTACTCTAATTTCCTGTTTTTATTTTGCATATATGTTTCAGAAAAAAGGAAGTTATTATGAGCACACAGCTGTTTCTGACCCTTATCTTCTATTTTCTGTTATTTTTATTTCCTCACTTGTGTTGCCCGGTTGGGAGAAAATGAAATGGGAGAAATGGTTTCCATTTTGGCCTTTTTTTTTTATCTCATTATGCATTTTCTTAGTAAGTGTTTGTGGAATTTCCAAACTGGTACTTTACCACCAAACGGAATTTGGCTAATTAATTTTTTTCCCGGGTAAAGTTCTAGGCTTTAATTGGAATTGGAAGCATGCGAAGGTTCGGCTGTTTGTTTTCCCGATTTGTTTATGTTTTGCGCCTAATGTCTATGCTTTTTTCCCCCATTACGTTTGTCACTAACTATGTTTTTTTTCCCCCAAGTATTTTTGAGATATTTCTAGAATATCCTTCTTCCAACGTTTTTCCTTACACTTTATTTCATTGCTTTATGAGGAAGTGGATTGTTTGAAAGGGCTTTCTTTCTCTTTTCTTATGTTTAGATATAAATGCAATCTTCTTGTCTCTTCTTTTTCTTATTATTTCACCTTCTGAATTTAAGTTTTAGGCTTTCGTTTTGTGTTGTCATTAGAGTTGGCAGTGGCTTTCTTCTTTGTCACACATCCTGTTACCGGTTCTTTTAGTTACCATTTACATTTTATTATGTTTTATATCTTCCAAATATGAGGCGTAGAAAGAAGAATTCTCTTTCATTCCTTTTGGAATGTCTGCTGCAGCCCTGATAATAGGTGGTGGTTTATTGTGTTTCTCGGCTGTGTTGAGATGAATCTAATGGTAATGTCACTTAACAGTTTGCTCTGTGTCATCATCATTCTGTTATTTTTCGACATTTTGATTTCTTTGGCTTATTTTGTTGTGATAACTGTTCTCTCTTTAGGTGGATATTGCCCTGTAATTTCTCTAGTTGGATCTAAAATCAAAATTTGAAAGATAATGGCAGCTCATCTTTTTGCCGTATTAAAATCATGATAGTAAACCGAAGAAACCATGATGTTCACGCTCGCTATACTGTTTTTCAGATGTGCTATCAAAATTAGTTAGCTAACTATGTTATAATCTTATTTGGCTGTCCATTTTTCGATATTTATGTTTGTTTTTTTAATCTTGTTGTGGCACTTAAAATGAACTTCTTGTCAGTTCTTGTTGGCATCCGTTGAATTGTATGGAAGTGCTTGACTTTACTGTTTTTGTTGTGATGAATCTAGTTCTTGTAATGCAAATAATTACATGAAAACTTTGGTAGCAATTTGAACAGTTGCATCAGAGGGAATACATCCAAATAGAGTTAATAGGAATTGTGCTTTTCTGCTTTACCTGGAGGGATTAATATGGAGAGAAGGTTCACTCCTTTTATATGTAGTTATGCGCAAGTAAAATATGGAGACCCTTTCCGAGTAACATTTCACACGCACTTCTTGAACAGATGCCGTGAAAAGCAGAGGAAGGAATCTTCTCGTCTCCAGACTGTAAACAGGAAGCTGACTGCAATGAACAAGCTGTTGATGGAGGAGAATGATCGCTTACAGAAGCAGGTCTCGCATCTTGTTTATAACAATGGATACATGCGCCAGAAACTGCACACTGTAAGCTCTCCATTTTTGACACTTGGCTTCTCTCTCTCTCTCTCTCTCTCTCTCTCTCCCCGTCTAGTTGATATATTTTCTTTGGACTTTTACTAGTAATAATGTTGATATCCACATTTTACAGTCCCAACAATCTGTTTGTTTGACTGGAGATAAATGGGAGCATTGGGATGATATAGAATCCCTTGGAATATGTAGAGAGACTAGGAGATGATATATAATCCCTTGGAATATGATATGGACTCCCTTGGAATATGCAGATAGGCTGGGAGATGTATAGAATGTAGCCTATGCTTGTTTTGGCTGGGATAGTGATTATGATAAGAAAATGAAGAAAGATACACATACAAAATTGTGCATATGGTATCTGCGTTGATTACCCGATATGCCTTCACAACAATACAACATACCTATCCCTCAAGCCTTCAAACGGTTTGTGGGCGTGTTTAGGCAAAATTATAGTTGAGATTCTGTGAAAGCAATTGGTGAGGGACATGGCATACCAACTCCTGGTGTTTAAGGCTTTAAGCCCTACAATTGTTTTTCTTCCCTTATCTTTCCTAAAATTTTGTTATTATAGGTATCCACCACTGCAACCACTGATGGTAGCTGTGAGTCTGTGGTCGTGAGCGATCAACACCAACAGCAAAACCCAACGCCTCAGCATCCTCAAAGGGATGCCAACAACCCAGCTGGGTAACCAACTATTCTCTTAAAACTCACTCTTCTTTTTCATAGTTTCATACTTTTCCTTGGCTCAGGCCTGTGTTTTTGTGTTAGTCTTCTCGCAATAGCTGAGGAGACTTTGGCAGAGTTCCTTTCTAAGGCTACTGGAACTGCTGTCGATTGGGTTCAGATGATTGGGATGAAGGCATGATATTAATCTCTTCTTGTGGGCAATATCACTTTTTGGTCTTATTGATTTTGCTTAAGCTTCACAACTCACTAGTCATTTCTGACTTCATTGTAGCCTGGTCCGGATTCTATTGGCATCGTTGCTGTTTCCCGCAACTGTAGTGGGGTAGCAGCACGAGCCTGCGGTCTTGTGAGCCTAGAGCCCACGAAGGTTTGTATTTTGTTTTTGCTTCAAGCATTGGATTAAAGGGAAAATTCAATTTTAGTTTTGTCGTAAGAAAACATTTCCTTGTTTTTGATGATTTCTAAAACCAATGGTGCTTCAGGTTGCTGAAATCCTTAAAGATCGTCCATCTTGGTTTCGCGACTGCCGCTGTCTTGATGTATTGGGGGCAATCCCCACCGAAAATGGAGGGATGATGGAGCTAATATATATGCAGGTTGTCCTATTTGCTAACTGACAGTTGGTCTAATTTAGTATTTTAGATGTACAAACTACAAAATATTGATTTTTCACTTTATGGATGTAAATCCTCTCATGTGTTAAATTTTTATCTGAACAGACTTACGCACCAACAACATTGGCAGTGGCTCGTGACTTTTGGACACTGAGATATACTACAAGTTTACCAGATGGCAGTCTTGTGGTAATTCCATGTCGTGTTTTTTCATTTTGTTCTTCTTTTAGACGAAATAATTTCTTGAAGTTTGGTCAGTCACAAAATTGCTTTTGTGGACAATAGCAATTACTTCTTCTCCTTTTAAGGTAAAATTTTCCTAAAATACCAATGATGAAATATAGTCAGCACTCATTTGAGACTAAATATGAGATTGGATAGCACATTGTGTCTGGGGAAATCATGTTCTCAAATTCTGTTTCCTGAGTTCAAAATCTGTAAAACTGGAGTTTTATTTCCCTGCTCTTATGTCCTATGTAGTTAAATTGGGTTATACGTTTGGACATTCTCGAATCAGATTGGATTATTAGTTATGGAATCAGTTGATCTGTAGAAGTGCTTTTCATGCTGCTGTCATGTCGTTTTGATGGTTTCTAGCTTAATCTTGCAGATTTGTGAGAGGTCTTTGACTTCTTCCACTGGTGGGCCCACGGGGCCTCCTGCTACATGTTTTGCAAGGGCTGAAATGCTACCTAGTGGTTATCTGATACGCCCGTGTGATGGTGGAGGCTCCATTATTCACATTGTAGATCACATTGACTTGGATGTAAGGATTAAATGCGAACAGTTGTTTGTAGTGTTTCTAGTACTGGGATTTTGATTTCTTTGTGTGCAAAGTTCCTTGATTTTACCTGTTATGTGATTTAGGCTTGGAGTGTCCCTGAAGTTCTGAGGCCACTCTATGAGTCCTCCAAAATCCTTGCACAGAAAATGACAATGGCGGTGAGAAATTCATCCTTTTTGCATGTTTAATAATTCTGTCATCTCTTGCTTTAGTCTTTTGCTGTGAATCTTATATGCAGGCCTTGAGACACATTCGACAAATTGCCCAGGAAGCCAGTGGCGAAATTCAGTATAGTGGGGGCCGCCAACCTGCCGTATTAAGGACCTTTAGCCAGAGATTGAGCAGGTAAAGGCATTCCCTGGTTTTGAAGTAACCAATCCACTTGCAATGGGAGTAAAATTGTTTTGTTTGCTAGAAATTGCTACTTAGATTTGTATTACCACTCTGAGACTATGAAATTCTTGGTTTTCTTCTTCAGGGGTTTTAATGATGCTATTAATGGGTTTATGGATGATGGTTGGTCGATAGTCGCCGGTGACGGTGTGGAGGATGTGACCATTGCGATAAACTCTTCTCCAAACAAATTTCTGGGATCTCAATATAACTCATTGGCAATGCTCCCAAGCTTTGGTGGAGTCTTGTGTGCAAAAGCCTCGATGCTTCTGCAGGTACTTCTCGACTAACCTAAAAGGCTTGTGGGACCCTTTTCTGGACATACGTATTCAATAGTGATACTCTTTACAGGCTGAATGTACTAGTTTGCATCCCGTATTTTTATAACTTCCAATCTACTTCTGTATAGTAGTTGCTAACTAATGACATGGTTGTTCAGAATGTTCCCCCAGCTTTGCTTGTTCGTTTCCTAAGGGAGCATAGGGCTGAGTGGGCTGACTATGGGGTTGATGCTTACTCTGCTGCATGTCTTAAAACGAGTCCTTATGCGGTTCCTTGTGCAAGACCTAGCGGTTTCGCTAGTAACCCGGTTATATTACCTCTTGCCCATACTGTGGAACATGAGGAGGTAACAAACTCATCCAACATAAATTTGTTGTACTTGTGAAGAATTGTTTGGTTAGACTCTCCAGAATCAGTTTTGAAGAAAAACAGATTTCCAAGTCAAAAGTACCCGGGGGTGGAGCCAGGATTTGGGCGTGGGGGTGGCACCGTTCAATGGATATCTAATTTCTTCTTGTGTGGAAAAATATGAAGAAAAAAAAAACTAAGTATGAAGTTATATAGTTAGGTTTTGTTGTGGGTTTTTTGCTTTTGAAAAAGAAATAATTGCTTGCCTCAACTCTCGTGGTATGCAAATGCAAGATATTACGATATTAATTTTCTTAATCTGAACCTACCATTGTCTAAATTCCATTTTTTTACAGTATTTAGATAAAGTATTAGTTTTTTTCATACTCATAAAGACCTAGTCGAATCACATTAGTTAGTCTTTAAAAAAAAAATTATGTGTTCGGATTGGTCATGGAGAAATTTAATTTCCAAATGGGTTATGTTCCTTTTCGATTAGTGGGAAAAAAATTGCAAATCTGGTAAGAACCTGGAAACAGGGTACAAACAAGGGGATTTGAACCCCAGTACCTGTAGTAGGAAACTTACAAGAAGCGCTTTGCTACTCTTACCAAGCTGGCTTTTGTGAAGAATTCCTCAAGTATTTATATTTAAATTTATTATGTGTAATTTATTTTTTATTTTTGCATTTTCGGAATGGGGGGGTGGCACGTGCTACCTCGGCCCCCATACTAGCTCCGCCCCTGAAAGTACCTATCCTTCTCTATTGGTTTTCTTTTCAGAGAAAATATTTTGTTGGAATTTAGAAATATCTTTGCAGCTTGACAGATGTATGGAGCATTTCTTGAGAAAGAATCATAAAAATTAAGTTCCAAATCTGCTGGCCTGGCGAGTTTCAAGAAATTTGATATTCTGAAACGGCAATCAAACTTTTTTTCCCCTTGTGCTGTGACTGAAGCCTAGTGTTTTGATTATCAACTTTCTCTCTACGTAGTTTCTGGAGGTCGTACGCCTAGAGGGTCATGCCTTCTCCCCCGAGGATATAGCTCTGTCACGAGATATGTACTTATTACAGGTTTTTGACTATTTCTTGTTTTCTTAATTTTCAATGGTTTCCGGAAATCTTATATTTGGTTTTTTGTTCTTTCCTGATTGTTAATTTTCCTCCATCTGCGTGGCAGTTATGCAGTGGGGTTGATGAGAACGCAGCTGGTGCCTGTGCCCAGCTTGTCTTTGCTCCTATTGATGAATCTTTTGCTGATGATGCTCCTTTGCTGCCTTCCGGTTTCCGTGTCATACCATTGGATCCTAAATCAGTTTAGTGTCATCTCAACTTTTATATGATATTATAGTTCTAGAATGTAGTAGGTTCATTAATAAAACTATTTTGCATAACTCAAAATGTTAGCTTTTATTGCTACTCGTTCGTAGCACTATTATCTTTTTGGTTAAATTGAACTTTATTACAGAGATCTGGCACTCTACTTCACAATACTCAGCAGTTGAGATCTTGTTTGTTATTTTCATCTTCCGCTATTAATTTCTCTTTTTCTTAGCAGGATGGGCCCACTGCAACTCGAACTTTGGATTTAGCTTCTACCCTCGAAATCGGCCATGGTGGAGTTCGTCCTGCAGGTGAATCCGATTCGGGCAGTTACAATCAGCGGTCGGTTCTGACTATTGCGTTTCAGTTTACTTTTGAAAACCACTTTCGGGACAATGTGGTGGCAATGGCTCGCCAATATGTACGTAGTGTGGTGGGGTCTGTTCAGAGGGTAGCCATGGCTATTTCTCCCTCACCGTGCGGTTCCCATTTGGGGCCAAAACCACTGCCTGGTTCTCCTGAGGCTCTTACTTTGGCTCAGTGGATTTGCAGGAGTTACAGGTATGAGTTTGAATTATCTTTCAACATTAACTAAAAGTATGGATGCATGTGTTAGTAATCATATACAAACTGAAAAAGTAGATTAGAAATGTAAATCAATACAGATGAATGTGACAAATCTTGATTTTATCACTTGCTTGCAGTATGGCCGTTTAGATGACTTCAAAGTTTAAAAATGTCACTGCAGCATCATTCCAGCCAAAGACGCATGGAAATTTTGTGCAAGATTACAGTTTCCTATACTTATTTTTCTCCATGTATGAGTGAAGCTTCATCTCTTTAATGAATTGTTAACTACTCCCTCCGTTCCTATTTGTGAGTCCCTTTTCGGGAATCCAACTATTTAAGGGTGCCAATTTGTGAGTCCCTGGTAGTTTTCAAATATCTTGTTGTGAACATTAATTGGCTTGGCAATTCCACTCACAACTCCCAAGGACAAGTCAGACTTCATTTTAAAATATGGGTGCCAATTTGCTTGAACATACCCTAATTGATGGCCCCCTTCAGTAAATTGAATTTGATTGAGTGTTGGCGCCTCTTTATACTTGTCATTTCACTAAGTGAAATCATTATTTAAGGAGTATATAAATTTGAATAGGAAAGGACAAAATGAGAAAGTTAAGGCTTTTTTTTCTTTGACTTTTCAAATTGCACTCATTTTGGAACGTCCAAAAAAGGAAAGATGGACTATCAAATTGGAACGGAGGGAATACATATGTGGCACCGACACTCATAGAGGTTTGTGTCCGACAAAGGGACATGCGGGGGACACGGAAAAATACGTATGGGACATGCCAAATGGCGTGTCCAATAAATTTAATTAATCATTTTAGGGGGACATGGTGGGGACACCCGAGGGACACGTATGGGTACATGGCAAGGGTTAAATATGCAATTTTTTTACAAAATTTGGTGGTTAATGTGCATTACTTCAAATATTGTGTTAAAAGTGTAATATGATGTATATATGATGCTTGTTTATATTAAAGCTTCATCTTATACATCTAACTATATTTCCAATTGTAGAAAATAAAAATTACTATCTAGTTATTTTTGCCCTGTCCCTTGCCTTGTCCATGTCCCCATTGTTTTAAGAAATCCCGTGTATGTGTTCGTGTCCGTATCATAGTTAACTACCATTGAAAAGCTATGATAACGATGAGAAACCAATCATATAATGTGGCTCAATGTACTTTTGTGTGTGCTTTCAACCGTTCACCTTAATCAGAGAGTTTATAGTAGTACTTGTTTTTCAACTAAATGTTTGAAGCAATCTTGGTCCCTGGAAATGATGTGTAGAAGCAGAATTTTAGTGCCAGTAGCTATGATCATAACTGGAATTGAATGGAGAGTACCTATACATCTGTTTCTTGGCTTTTATTTGAATCTCTTCATCTTTTGCTTACCGGTAAATGTGTAAATAATACAGAATTCATACTGGGGGAGAGCTCCTTCGGGTTGACTCTCAAAGGGGTGACGCTGTCTTGAAACAACTTTGGCACCATTCAGATGCAATAATGTGCTGCTCTGTCAAATCGAAGGTAATTACGATATCTCATTGTTATCCTTTTAATTCCCTGCTTGGTTGTTTCAGAATTAGTTTTCCATAACTAGGTTGGTTAACGGATTTCAAATTTTTGTAAGGAATTTTGTTGGATAGAGCCGAATTTTAAGAAAAATACTGAAGATATGTTTCCAAGTTTACAAAACAACTTCGCTTTATAAGTACTCAGTTTGATTACAGTGATTGGGTTTCGAAGAACCGAATTATGATAAAGCTTATCCTCACACAGCAGTAAAACAGGACTCTGTCTTCTGTTTCTTTTGATGAGGTGGTGGTTCTGAAATTTGGTTTTGCTATATCTACAAAGGAAATTATCACCCCTAACAGGATATTTAAATTTGTTGTTGGCAGGCATCTGCAGTTTTCACTTTTGCAAACCAGGCAGGGCTTGATATGCTTGAAACTACTCTTGTGTCCCTTCAGGACATAATGCTCGATAAGATTCTCGATGAAGCTGGTCGGAAGATTCTACTCTCCGAGTTTCCGAAGATCATGCAACAGGTAAGACTATTGACATTAGGTGTTCGTATTTCTAAATTTTGAGTTTCACAACTAAAGCACCACCAACATTTCTCTATGTGGTACAAGCTGTTACAAAAACCTTTTCACCCTGCGCGACCTGGAAACTGAATTTGCTTTCACTGCTTTCGTGCCTTTATTTTTCATTGGGACATGAGTTTCTGAGATCGGTCTTTCAATGGTAAGCAATGACGAACCATTTTTTCATACGTTTTGTGTGTGTGTGTGCAGGGATTTGCTTATTTACCAGCAGGGATATGTGTATCGAGCATGGGGAGGCCAGTGTCTTATGAGCAAGCCATTGCGTGGAAAGTTCTTGACGACAATGATTCCTATCACTGCCTGTCTTTCATGTTCCTGAACTGGTCTTTTGTTTAAGGGAAAAACTTATCTTTAAAGACTTTAGCATTAGCTCTCTCTCTCTCTCTCTCTCTCTCTCTCTCTCTCCAAGTTATATATATGTTTGACTTCAGCATTAGCTAACTCCTTGAGTTATGTTTATGTCTATTTTGTTGAATTCTCGACGGACATGTGAATTTGATCATGGAAGTATCTGGTGAAAACCTGGTCTATCTATATGTATACCAACTTGTGTTTGCGTGGTTTGTATCCCAGATTTATTAGCTTTGCGGATACAGTTAGGTTGTTTGTTGCCATCTTTCCGGCGGTTTTTGGCTTATACGTGTGTCGAAATGGAAGAGAAAATGATAGGTGCAACAAAGGGTATTATTTAAGCATCTTCACTTCATTTTTTCTTGCTTGTCTTTTCCTTTTTCTCTCAACCGCGGCCTTAATTTAAAGCCCATTCACCTCCTATTTTGTGCAAGTTTCTGCTCGCATGAGGGTATTTAGGTAAAGAGAAAAGAAGAGAAATAATCCAGATCAATATCAAGAGAAGCAATAATTGGGGAAAGTGCAGGGTAGATCAAAGTCAACAAGGTGGGCCAAACCCTGGCGATATTTATTTCCCCATCTCCTCCTGATCATTGTGATATGGTAGTAGTAATAATACTGTGGTGAAGTCATCTCTTTAATCTGTGTGTGTCTGTTTTTCTGGCAGAGGTAAATAATCATCAAATGCTATCCACACATATATACAAGGTAGAGCGGTTGAGGTTCTGCCAAAATATTGGTCCCCATTTCTCTCTCTCTCTCTCTCTCTCTCTCTCTCTCTCTCTCTCTCTCAAGTATGCATATGGATGTCACATCCAATGAAACAAACTTGCATAATTCCCATCCTAAGGGGCGGGAAATCTGTAGGATATCCGTTCTTGTGGTACTTTCTTGTAGTAGTGCTCAACATTGCTTATCAGTAAGTCTGTCCACACAGTAACAAAGATTTTGTATAGATCTCAGTGTGAGGCTCATTACGGATCCCACACAAACGATCCGAGTCGTTCATTAAATTGAGAATATTTTTCCGAGTGCCTCCAAGAAAAATTAGCTCAATTTGATAAGTGTAAGTGTTCTATCCGATTTTCTAACTTTTCATTTTTTTTTTCTAACTTTTCATTCATTCATTCATTCAAATGTTAGAAAATCGGATCGAACACTTGCACTTATCAAATTGAGCTAATTTTTCTTGGAGAGGCACTCAAAAAAATATTCTAAATTTAATGAATGACTTGGATTGTTTGTATGAGACCTATTGTGGGCCCCACATTAAAATCTGTGCGGGATCTGTGATAAATGTCTTTGTTTGTTAATAGCACAACTGATTTCTTATTAACACTATACATTTTGTGGACTCTTTCAATTAAAGTGTAAAAAAACAACCAAAATGTTTAGTGTTGAGAGGTGTCTCAACATGCACCAGCACCAGTGGTAAATTAAAGCCAGTATTGTTTAAATTTTAGTTATGTTTTAGTTTTTCGTCATAATTTTTACATCATGTCTCTCTCAACGAGGGGAAATCAGAGCAGTATTGGAATATGGATCAGAAAAGTATTAACCGCAAGGGTTGTCGTAGTGGTTAATCGACTTTTCTTGGCGGGGATTACCACCCCAAGGTCTTAGGATTGAGTTTTGTTCTCTCCACTTAAGAGGGTAAGCATTACACACCATTTTAACTAATAGAAAATAGGGTAATGTTCACCCTATTTTAAGGAGGGTGAACAAAATTACACTTCTTAGGGTTGAATCTCCACAGCATCGATTTGCCTTGGAGCTACCTCACCTCATGCAAAAGCATGGAAACAACTGTGGAAGGGACTCATCTGAAGAGATTAGTTCGATTCATCGGGACACTGTTCATTACCCGAGGAAAAATAATACGGAGTAATAATCTACTAAAGAAAGAGGGAGAGGTTTACGGGGGTAGTAGCTGATATATGTGCTTTTTATGTTCACAAGAACCACAACATAACGATCCATTAATAATATAATTATTTGATAGAAATTTATTTGTGGGGGGATGAGATCTCTCTCAATCAAGAGTACTTATTACTCCTTTTGCTGGCTAACTTCAGACAAAAGGCAAATTAAAATTCATTTGGTCTAATTCCCGGGTAGATAATTACAGCTAACCCAATTAGACTAATAATTTCCCTGAAAAAAGAAGAAGAATTAGACTAATAATTAAAGCTCCCATCTTGAAACACAATATTTAACTGCATAATCTATTTTTTATTCTACAATCTATCACTATAAATATAATTTAAATTTTAAATTCAAAACTCAGAATAATCTATAATCTGTTCCATGATCGATCTAAATTCACATGTCCGTCAAGAATTCAACCTAATAGACATGAACATAACTTAAGGAGATAGCTAATGCTGAAGTCAAGCCATTCCTGATCAATTTTTTTTTTGCTGATTCCTCTTGGATACCTTTAAAATCACATTCTAAATATATTGAGTGGCTCGGATCGTCTCAATTCGATCGGGAAAGGAGAGTCCCGCACAATAAGCCCGTGCGGGATCCCTCACTGGAAATTTAGTCTATATATATATATATAACCTTTTCCGGTCTCTTTTTTTTTTTTTGACGATTTCTCACGGAGACTCTTAAAATTACGTTTTGATCACATTGATCGGCTCAAATCATCGAAATTCAATTGGGAAAAACAGGTCCGCATTTTAAGAGGTCCTCATTTGAAACTTTCCATTATACCCCGTGAGAAATCGTCCCAAAAAAAAAAAAAAATTGATTGGGAAGGATTTCATCCAAACAATTTTTTTATTAAACGGTTCAAAAAAAGCTACTCAAATTAGGTCTTTTCCGGTCTTTTTTTTTTTTGACGATTTCAAACGGGTACCCTTAAAATCACAATCTGATCACATTAAACGGTTCAGATCATCGAAATTCAATTGAAAAGGGGGAGAAATGGGGAGGTCCGCATATAAGGTCCCCGCATATAAGGTCTTCAGTACACGCGAGAAATTAGCAAAAAAAAAATGACCAGGAAGGGTTTCATCCGAATAGTTTTTTATTGAATTTTATTGAACATTTTAATAAAAAAACTGCTCAAATCAAGCCATTTTCGATTAATTTTTTTTCCAGTTTCTCGCGGGCACCCTTAAAATCACGTTCTGAACACATTGAGTGGCTCGGATCATCAAAATAAAATCACGTTCTGAATACATTGAGCGGCTCGGATCATCAAAATTTGATCGGGAACTATGAGATTAAGATTTGAAGGGTTTTTTTTTAAGGGTCCCTAGAACCGCCCTATATACACATTCCGGATCCCATAAGGGATCTCGCATGGTAGCACTGTGCGGGACTCCCCTTTTCCGAGTCAATTTCAACGATCCGAGCAGCTCAAAGTGATTAGAACGTGATTTTAAAGGTACCCCCGAGAAATCAACAAAAAAAATGATCGGAAAAGGCTTGATCTGTGCTGCTCAATGTGTTTAAAACGTGATTTTCAGAGTTCACGCGAGAAATTGGCAAAAAAACTAACCGGGAAGGGCTTTGATTTGAGCAGTTTTTTTATTGAACCATTCAATAAAGTTCAATAAAAAACTGTTCGGATGAAACCCTTTCTGGTCTTTTTTTTTGCTGATTTCTCGCAGGCACCTTTAAAATCACGTTCTGATTATATACATAGATACACACAAACACAATCATTTTCAAATGAGGAGGTTCATATTTAGATGATCCGTTAAAATAAGGACATCCCCATTTCTCCAATTTTCGATCGAATTTTGATGATCTGAGCCACTCAATGTGTTCATAACGTGATTTTAAGAGTACC
>BPLS01000549.1:115766-155628 GCA_019656275.1 Rhododendron kiyosumense
ATTACACTTTTACTCACTAACTTTTCAAAATGGAATATACTTTTAAGGACAAAATAGATAATACACCAACTTTTACCTATTAACTTTACAAAATAAACAATTATTAAGGGACGGTCCAAAATAGTATACTGGACTCTAAATAAGGGATGGAAGGAGTAATATATATCTTGGCATTTGCTTATCCGGGAGTTCATCGAGTAACCGGACAATTGGGGTGAGGTATTCTCTCTCTGAACGTTCGCGTCAAAAAAATGGATAGACCTTGTGAAGGCACCCATGTTGGACCATTTGCTTAGTAACCGGGCATTGGGTATAAGGTATTCTTACTCTCAATATTCGTGTCAAGCAGTGATGGGATAAAAGTAAAAATATGGTATGAATTTCTATTGATTACTTATTAAACAACTGCCAGTTGTTGAGGGGGAGTTTGTGATTAATTATCTGTGACTTGTATGTCAAACCTAAAGAGGTGTATCTTGTTGAGAGGGAGTCACTAGATAAACCTAAGCACTTGAGCATCTTGGCCCTGTTTTGAGTTGCTGAATTTTTTGGTTATGGATGCGCACTCACTTTTCTCTCATGTCGATAATCATGGTGTGTTGCATTCCTTCTACATTGCATAGTGTTATATCATTAAGTGGTGCCTTAAAATTTGGATGTCTTTTTCATCTCATCTCATGATATAATACTTGAGCTAAAACTATCTCATACTCGTATCTTCACATTTCTCATTCTCTTTTAGCATTTAGTTTATTTTTATTTTGTTGGATTTTGCGTGTCTGTTAGTTCTTTATTCTGCTTCAATTTAGCTGCCATGTTATTTATGCTATTAGTTGCGCTTCGATTAAATTTCTTATTTGGTTGCTTCTATTGGTCACTAATTGCGTAATTCTCTTCCCTTCACATTTATTGCTTTTGTGGGCAGCGTGCCCTTTTCAGGAAAAGATTCCGTTCATTTCCTAAAATGCCGGTTCGAGGGAGCGCTAAGTGGGACGACAAGCGCTCGTAAATACAAAGTTGTCACTCGGATTTGAAGGTCCGACACCCAATGAACTGTATTCGAAGCACTTGCCGCGCTGTTTGATTTGAAAAAGTGAAAGCACCAGTCCGTCATAACAATATTTGGGTTCGAGAGCCAGGTTACGAGAGGGGAAGGGTTTTATGGCATCCCTCTCGCCCAATCTGGAGATCGGTCTCTACTTAGGCATTTGTGAAAACATTTGTGATTCTGTTTAATTAATCAATTTTTTAGCCATTTAAGGTGGGAAATAGTTTAATGGGAATTAAAGCTGTAACATATTTGCAGGATGTGATAGATAGTGTGGATGAGCAGTTTGTATAGAATGAAAACAGACTGTTGTGGGAGTTTAAACAAATTGGGAGGCCCATGTTTTGGAGTGACGTGCATAGGAAGAAACCAACGTGCATTGAACAAGTCATTGCATGTTGTTCACACCTGCGCGCGCAACTCCAAGACCACCGCGCGCCAGTGAGCTCAAACCCACGGCTCTTATTCTCAAACTCTCTGGACTCTGGAAATGACCAGTGCACACCCAGGACAAACCAAACAGTTTTAAAGGTTGAAAGAGCCCTACAAATTAACAAAACACCCCATAAATAGTATGGGGACAAAATAATGGCCTACGCCAAGTTATTTATGCAAGGCGACTCACTGGTCAGAGGTAGAGTGGCGCGCGCGTAAGGCGCTCTAGCGCGTGCGGATCTGAACCACACCAGTGCTTGGTTTACATGTTTCTGGGTTCTGGGACAGGTCCAGAATGATCTTAGGGGTACTCAATAGCAGCAGAAACACATATTGAACTAAGACTAATAGTATATACTAAGGAAAGCAGTAAACTAGTTTTTATCATGCTTACAGTGATCTATATACAAAGTAAAGCACAAAATAGTAGGACACCAATCCCCACGCGGACCTGCGCAAGCAGCCACAGAGTGGCGTGCGCGAATATGGGACTGACGCGCGCTAGTTCTTACCATGACGGTTTTTTAAACCTTGCCAGCTTTAGGGTTAGGACTGCTATTGATTACCAGCCTTGACCCTGCCAGCCCCCCTCAGGGATCAGAACAGAGAGCAGAACAAAGGTGTTATACCTTTGGCTTTTGAGTTTGAATGGTGTTTGGGCTTTGAGGTTGTTTGAAAAAGGAAGAACAAGTTATGTTCTTGAGGGTGTATGAATGATAGAAGTAAGGAAACAAGGTGGCTTGAGTTGCTTGAAATTTTGTAACCTTTCAAAATTGTAACAATTTGAAAAACTTGAACCCTTTGAATGAAAGAATCATGAGGGTATTTATAAGGAGAGGGGTGGTAGGTTTGAAGTTGCAAAGAGAGGAGTTCAGCTAGTCCACGAGGGTGGGTGAGGTTGTATTAGTGGCCAAGTTTCCTCCTTAAGAAAGGTTGGTAGGGATAGGCATTTGGTCTGGTGCATGCTGATTGTGCTCTGGCGTGCGCGGTTTGCACCCTGGCGAGCGTGGGTCAACGGTAAAACTTTGACTTTTGACCACACTTGACAGTTTGATCGGCGCGCACAGGTCGTGGACTAGCGCACGCGTTAAACCATCTCGCGTGTGGGTCAATGGTCAAGCTTTGACTGTTGACCACACCTGGCAGCTTGACCCGCGTGCGCTGGTTCTCAACCAACGCGTGCCAATAAGGTTTTTGGCTTTTGAAGTGGCTTAAGATTAGGTTAGGTTCAAAGGTTTTTCAAACACTCAAAGCTCAAATACTCATCATTCCCAAGGTGTTCTTGATCCGTTTCATCATCGGGGAATCAGAAACCGAAAGTAAACTAATCTGGAAGCCCAGATTGAGGTGTCTACAACTTTATTATTTATCCTATTCACCCTTTGTCATTCCATGTCAAAAAGGGGGAGAATGATGAAAGAGGGAGTAGGTTGCTTATTATTCTAATGTGTTTGGATGTTGAGTTTTGTTTGCAGCGTCTCTACAACTCGATCTTAATCGTTAGATTTTCATTGTATTGTGTTTTGTCATGGAAGTGCCAAAGGGGGAGATTGTAAGGGCCAAATTCTGGAGTCTTTGTGTATTGGCAATTTTGTTTAACAAAACACATAATTTTTATCGAGTTGTAATTTTATTAATTATTTTTTATAAGCCAGTGAGTTGTATAGGATTAGAGTGGAAGGAATCATTATTATTTGTAAACGAAAGCGGGCGTATTGAATAAAAAAAAGGTTGACTACAACAAGATGAAGTTTGGCGAAGACGGATCGATGGAGGGATTGATCTTGTTTTCTATTGAAACTTCCGGTCCTTTTAATTGAGAGAAGAACCGTGCAAAAACAAAAGGTCCAATAGAACTCTATTTATAGACTTGTTTTATTTACCTCCTAGGTTTTGGACAAAAGCATATATAAAGAGAAAAGGGGTGCAACCCACAGTCGTGCACCGGGATCGAAAAGAAAAAAATAGGCAGTAGCAACATCTCTCGTGTGGCGGCAGTACAAGAGGAAATCGAAGCAACAGTTCTTTTTAGAGCCATTCCCAAGGGAGATTTTTGTTACGTCTATTGGAAGGCTTGTGAACTTAAGGCTGTTGGCGATCAAGATCACTGGGTGTGGTGTACGTGTGACTCGACAGGTGATACTTAGAACTTTGTGAGGATCTGCATCATTTGGATAGGTATATCTGTAACTACATAATGATTTAGTGATTTGATTCATTTCCGTGGTTTTTACCCATTCTAGGATTTTTCATGTATATCTCTGCGTTGTGGGATTGTTTGCTTGCGTGATTTTTGCTGGTAGTATAACTTAGTGATTCCCATTCATACTTTTAGGATTTTTTACGAATTAATAGGGAACCCTGTTTTTTCAAGTTGAACGCTACTGATTGATTTTTCTGACCTGACTCCAAGTCGGAGCTCATCTCCATAAGTTTTGGGATTTTAAAAGCTTGTTGTGTGGGAAAAACTTTTAGCTGTTCCATGGGTTCAACAGAAAGTCTGAGGCCACTGAACCAAACCACCACATTTTGCTACTGCACACTATGTGAAACCTACTTCAGACCTTATAAAAATATAGAAAATACCTATAATTTCAAAATATTTATTTAAGGGGCCATGTAAAAAATCAGTTCCAATGAATATCGGTAGGTATGTTTTCACCCTACGAATTCAGAAAACATACTTATCGATATCCATTGGAATTGATTTTTTACAAGGCCCTATAAATAAATATTCCAAAATTTATGGGTATTTTTATGGGGCCTGAAGTGGGCTCCACATGATGTGCGGTGGCCTTATGCAATGGTTTGGTATGGTCCATGTAGCACGTTTGTGGGTTCAATTAGGAATTTCGTACATTCTGATATGCAAGTGAAAAACAAGCCTGTTGAGGTTTTGGAGTCATCTCCAACCCAATACCCTCTAAAACTCCATAACTCCATTTTAAGGATCAAAATACTACGGAGTACTATTTTATAATAAAAAAGTAGAGTTACCCAATTTTACTATTCATACAATCTCCGATCACAAAACTTTAATCTCTATTTTACATCTCCATTTCAAACATTCTTTCACTTCTTGTCCAATCATGCATTGTGTAGTTTTCTATCATATGTACTCCCTCCGTCCCAATTTAATTGTCCTTTTTGAGAGTTTGTGTCACTTTTCAATTGATTATATCTTGTAATTTCTAATACTTTATGTGATTTCAAAAATATTGTATTATAGAACTAATCGAGATCTATCAAATAAGATCTATATTCGATATTAAATTCGTTACGAATTTAAAGATATAACTAGTTTTTTAACCGGTTAGAATAGAACAAGGACAATTAAATTGGGATGAATGGAGTAATATTTTCCCTATTTTTATGTTCAAAAACTGGTTTTAGAAGATCTTCTATATTTTTTCTCATACTCCATATTTGAAGGATAAAAGTTAATTCTCCCAAATATAGGGAAAATATGGAGGGTGGGTTCACTACGCCAAATATCGCTTTTACCGGCGGTAAAAAAACTGCCGTTAAAAGCTATTTTTACCGGTATTAGTAAAACCGCTGGGAATAACTACCTAAAACAGCAGTTTTTTTAAAAATGCCGTTTTTACAAACTTTTACCGGCGGTTTTTTAAAATACCGCCGGAGATAATAGAATATACGATTTTTTTAATACCGGCGGTTTATTACCGCCTTTTATAATAATACCGACCCGTATAATATAAATATTATTATTTATCCAATATGACGCGATATGCGACTCAGCCCAGTTGGTAGCACGCGCGCTATAGGATCCGGAGGTTCTGGGTTCGATTCCTGGGAGAGCAAAAAATTAACCACCGATTTTATTGCCGGCGGTTCTTTACCGCCGTTTTTAGTATTACCGGCGGTTTTCTAATGCCACTTTTGTTTTTTCGACAATTGTATTCCCGGCGGTTTATTTCCTGCGGTATTTGAACTATTACCGGCAGTTTTGGGACTATTAACGGCAGTCTTCTCATGCCGCTAATACTAAAATTTGGCGTAGTGGTTGGAGTGGTATTTTCCTCGAAAAATGTAGGAATGGAGGCAAATTTGGAGATTTGAAGGATTGATTGGAGATGCTCTCAAGGTTGGCCCAGGGATAAGCCTTGCAAGTCGGGCTTAGGCAACCCCAAGCTGAGGTGTGAACCCTGAAGGGGGCATTTCCACACAGAGATCTCCCTACATATTTCATCGGTGTAAACTAAAACTATAGATACTCCCATGGTTAGAAGTATCACCACATAGTTAAAGCTACATTAAAATAGAGTCGCCTAGTTTTTAGAAAATTAAGAAAACAAGTAAAGATTCTGGAATTAGACGACTCGCTCCATCTTTGTACAATATTGTTCGTTTTGGACGCTCAAAGCATATAGACTTCCCAGTAGGTCACCCATCCCTGAACTACTCTAGGATGAGCACACTTAACTGAAGTTCTTATGCGCTTTGGCCCGCCCTCATGGCTTTAAAAGGCCTTGTACAAGTAGGATGGATCTTTTCTTATAAACCATGACTTGCCTCCTCCCATTCGGACGGAACCTGCTATCCTGCAGTACCGCCGGCCATTTAAAAACGGGGTGTCATAATAAGGCTGACCCATAATCATTCAACATAGAATTAATTGTTACTCCTATTTTTTTTAATTCTACACACAACCAATTATTAAGCCTTTAAATAATTAATAGGTGAGCTGGGACAGTAAATAAAACACACAGGACAGGGGAAGGAACGCCATGCAAGAAATAATAGAAAAACAACAAAAAAACTGAATTGTTCCAACAGTTGGATCTGTCGGCTACTGAATTGATCTTACGGCCAACAGATCCCATTGGTTTAATGTGCCGGCTAGTGTTCTTCCTCATGCCAGAAAAGTGCAGTTTTATAAAACCCCAAAAGTAATGAATTTACTGCCTAAATTAGGTGACTTGCTACTGGATTGACCAGTCGACCATATTTCGTAGTAAGTAATAGTATTGTTATTTTTGTGGTAAGTATGATCATAAAACATAGTATGTATAATCATTTTTCGCAGTAAGTAAAAATATGTTTATTTGGAGAGAATCGCAAAACTGCCTCGTTTTTAGCAATTCCACCTTTTTGTGTGTGATTTTGGTCTAATAGCTCAAATTCACTCATTTTGATCTATTGGCTGAGATTTAGAGGGGCATCAATACCCCAATACGTACCATACTTGGGCATCATAAAAAATTCAATTGAACGCGATGTACACCAAATGGTGTATCCATAGTGTAACGATCTTGATTTTTGATAAATAAAAATTTCGTTAAATATTTGATTTTTTTATTACTTGGATTTACTTTTAAAATTCCTTTTAAATTCTAATAATCTGTCATAAATAGATTTGGGACGTTTTAAAATTTAAAACTCCTACCCTAGGACAATCTAGTCATTTTCTAAAGACAAGTATGCTTATAGGAGCACTTGTATATTTTCCTAGTGAGAACAAATAAAATCTTAAATTATATTTCTTGACTAGAAATCCTACTTGGCAAGTAAAATTAATTTCTGATCGATTAAGTTGGAGAAACCGAACTACCAATTCACTTAATTACAATTCCCTAACCCTAGATGGACCTTTTTGACAATTTTTGAGCCTTATGAACCCCTCCAACCATAGTTGAACCTTTTAGGCCTAAAGGAATTAATTATTCACCTTATGTCTAGTTTTTTCAAGCCTTACATACCATTATTACTCCTTTGTCTAGTGGACAATAATTACTAGGGAAAATTTTATCTCTTGGGTAATAGGAGTTAGTCTTGCCAATGAAAGCCTTAATTTGACAAGACAAATCATATAAGAATCTTGGACCAAAAGAAGCCATTAGTTTGCTTTCAAAAGAAGTAAACCTAGTCACATTAACCTTTCTTACTACCATTTCCTTTAACCATTGGTTAATAAAAGTTAGGAAATTTTTTACCCCTTGGATAATAGCAACTAGACTTGCCATTTTGTATTTATATTTGACAAGATAAGTTATATAGGAATCTTGAACCATAGGAAGCCCTTACTTTGCTTCCAAAAGAAGTAAGTCTAGTCATATCAACCTTACTTTCCTCTTTGCCCATTGGATAACAAATGTTAGGGGAATTTTTATTCCTTGGTTAATGGAGACTAAACTTGCCAAAGTGTATATATAACTTGACAAGACAAGTCATATCAAAAGAAGTCATCTTTTTGCTTCCAAAAGAAGCAACCTAAGCCTTGTCACTCATCACCTCCCATCCTAGACTACTTGGTGCCTAAGTATACACATATATGGTTATCTACATATATATATAAGTGGTACATAGTATAGAGAGAGAGAGAGAGAGAGAGAGAGATAGAGAGAGCCGAAAGGGGGGGGGGGAGAGTGTGGTGTGTGCTAGTGTTTTGGGTACTTACACAAGCTAACTTTTCTCCACCATCACACTCAACCAAAGTATTACATGACAACCCATTCCTAGACTATTTCAAGCACACTACCTAGCCTTTAATCATCCTAGAAATTGACTACAACCTAGCCTAGGATTGATTACACATGGGAAGACTATTCTCTAGCCTAGATATCATTTTATCCTTTCTTGCAAGCAAACTTTCTTAGGACAAGATAAAGCCATACCTATCATAATTGTCCATTTACCCATTGGACAATAATTGTTAGGGAAAATTTTATTCCTTGGGTAATAACCATGACTTTTGCTATAAATAGCACCACATCCTTGCCATTTAACTCACACCTTCCAACTTTTCAACTTCTCTCTCTAGAATTCTTGAGTTCTTACTTTGTTCTTCCTTATTCTTAGTGTTCTTGAGTTTTTCTTGAAGTTCTTCAAAGAAACTCATTCAAAACTGCCACTAAACCACCACTTGACCACCCTTTCGATCCAAAAAGTTAGTAGTCAAAGAATTAGTTTTGAGAGAAACCTTTCTCTTCCGAAGCTACTGGAAGCTTACCGTAGGAAGTCACTCCACCTGATCGTCAACTTACTTTTCCGTAGCCACCCTACCACCAAGAAGAACAGTAGAATACTTTGAACCGCTTGCTCTAAGAATACATAAAATTTTCCTTAACCATTGAACTCTAAGTATATCATATGATGCTTGTATGATAGAAATACATAAGAACTTGAAGGGTGTTTTCCTTAAAGATGAAAAGGAAGGGGTGTATGTTGAATACATCAACTTTATTTTTTGGAAAAACATATGTAGTTTAGAAATTTCCAAAAGAAAGAAAGAACGAATTTCGAAAGATAGAAATTTAACGCTTGATTTCAAGTATTCGTATTTGATCTTAAGAATGGTTATGAGAATGCATACATGTTTACTAGGGTTACTTGCATTACTTGTGGTTGTATGATAAAGCATAAGTGGTCTCCACTCCAAAGGCGTCCGTACATGTGGCATTATGCTTTAAGTAGTGATTTGAGCATGATTTGTATTATAGAGTTGGATGATCTTGCTAGTTTAGTTTTAAGATTATAATGAATGATTTATGATTACATATGTGAAAAGTCCTACCGCGGAGTCGTTGTGTGAACGAGACACGAAAACCAAGAAAGTAGAAACATGACACCTAGGGTGTGTTAAAGGCAAGATAAGTTTTGAAACCACAATGGGGCCGGACTTGATAGCGCATTGTGTGGTGTGTATGTGTGAAAACGTTTTCGAAAAACCCAATGAGAACCCGGACCGGTGGAATCATTGTGGGGATACTCGGGAACCCGGAGCGGCAGAACCGAGAGATAAATTGTGGTTTGGTTATCCGCGGAGAGGAGCCAACGCAATTGTTTTAATGATTTTTGAAAACCCAAATGGGAACCCGAACCGGCGGAACCATTGTGGGATACTCGGGAACCCAGAGCGGCAGAACTAAGGGTTTTGAGTTGGATTGGTTATCCGTGGAGAGGAGCCAAAGCCAAATTCAATATTTTGTGTACCAATGGGAACCCAGAGCGGCGGAACCATTGTGAGGATACTCGAAAACCCGGAGCGGCGAAACTGAGATTGGGTGTGTTAAAAATGAATTTTGGAAATGAAAATGATGACATAGTCTACGATGAGTCGCGTAGGAGAAACTCAGAAAAGATGGACACCAACGGTAGTGAATCTAGATGTGTCATTGTTAACTATTTTGTTAAATATGCATGTTCTATGTGAAAATCGTTAACTTTATGTTCTAATGTTTTGTAAGTTTAAGAGTTAGTGGGTATGAGATTATTCTATTGAGCTCTTGTAGCTTATGGTGTTACCTTTGGTGACCCTGACATATTATATTGGTGGCGACGCTGGTATAATGTGTCAGACCTTGTAGATGGACAGGGAGGACTCTACACCTTGAAGGCTTTTGGAACCGAGGAACTGGTTAGGATGGATGAGCAGACGGAGCTATAGATATGAACCTTAGTTTCCTTCCCTTGTGTAATAAAAATACTATTGTGAGAGTTATGATGTAATAATGAGCCAGACTCTATTTAGTTTTCAATAAAAATGTTTATTTAACGTTCCCAAAATTAATGGCGTTACACATAATTTTATTGTTTGGTCCTTTTGGATTTCAGTTTGCACACTTTTGTCTTTCCTCTCCTTGCACGTTTTTATCTTTCTCTTGTCCTTTGAGAGATTTGTTTCAGATTTGACTTTTGTTTTTACCTACCATTTCCTTTATTTTGATGAACTAAAAAGTAGTACAACAAATTTGAGCAAATGCTGAAGAAATAGATTTTGTAATGTACCTTCGCATGTCTGAAAACGTGATCCAAGTAGTTCACTTCGTAAAGCTAATTGACATGTAGAATAGCCTTCTATAAAAAAACAAGTCATTCAGACTTAATAACCAAGTAGACAAAATAAATTTGTATAGAGTTGCTGTCAATGTATTGTTAGCAACATTTTCCCTTATTTAAGAAAACTAAAAATGTGAAGTGTATCAAACATATACTCCTTTTAGAATAGGAGAAAAACACATTCTCAATTTTTTATTCTACATGTGCTCTCTTCTTGCAGCAAGGCCTATTCCCTCACTAAACATTATTTTAATGTTTTGACTTAAATTGCTTCTATCTTCGCCTGATCTATTTTGCCACATCTATCCAAACAAAAAAAATAGTTTATTTTTTGCAATTACAAGTTTTACAACAGTGATCATTAGAAAAGAAATAGATAACAATAAAGAATGTGAAAAGGCAATATTTTGATCATTAACCTTTTTTTATTTTAACGAAAAAAGCCAATATTTTGATGATGATTTTTCATCCTCACCAATTTTCAAGGAACAACATTGCATCAATTTAAAAATTGACAAATATCAATTTAGAATAAAGAACCACAAGTATGAAATTCACCCATCCTCTTGAAATATAGTAGTTACAAAAAAAAAAAGATAATTGGAAAAAATAAAAAAAAATGTAGTAGGAGTATTAAATAGAGAAGTAAAAGAGTATATACAAATAATAAAGAAAGAAAGAAATATTATAATGGGTTGAAGTTAAAATAGAGAAGCTTATACAATAGGCATTTTAAAAATGATTAGGTAAAACATGCAACTGAAATTTAAAGAGTGGGAGGAGGCGAATGGTAGTAAGGAATTGACTCCACTCCCACTAGTTTTGAGAGCAAAGCAGCACATCGGACAGCAACGTTAGTGGTGCGGTTCAGTGTCCGGTTGGTTGGCAACAAAAGTGCACAAATTCAAGTACTCTTTGCAGTGTCCCCTCCCCCTGTTCAAATTACTACATGAGATACTACTAGTACTAGTACTAGTACTGGTAGGAGTATAGTTATAAAAAAATACTCTTACTACTCATAAATAAAAGTCCTCTCCAATGGGCCCCACTCCCACATTGCACACAGTACACATAGTAGTAGACAGTAGTTAAGTACATAGGCTAGTAGGAGTACTACTATCGTACAGACTAACCATATGTATGAATGAATTATTATGATGGATATTGAGGATGCATCATCAATATCATGCATGATGATGGATGAGGATGCAGGTGATCGAATGAACATTAGTAGTAATAAAATCGCATGCATGCATGCATGCAGGCATCCACAATATTTACCCATGCATTCATGCACCATAAGTACTAGCTACTATAAGAACTGTTAAAGTAGCTTGCATGCATGCGATGCGAGTAGGGTTAAAAAGAAAAGAAAAGAAAAGAAAAGCAAAGCAAGCGAAGGAGCTAGCTAGCTAGCCACTAGGATTAATAGGAGGAGGAGGAGTAGTATCTTTTTGTATATGTGTGTAAAATGTTTTTATTCTCGCAGAGGAGAGGATTTGGTTTTTATTACTAGTACTACTATATATAATATATAATATTGCCTTTGCGGGGTTTGTTTGTTTGTGACTTTGTGCTTGTGTGGAGTCTGGACTACTCTTTTTTTTCATGGTAAAAAAATCTGTGGACTACTCTACTTCCTTCCTTTTCCTGCATTTAAAAATCCCAGGCTCGTCTCTCTCTCTCTCTCTCTCTCTCTCTCTCTCTCTCCAGTCCGAAAGGCTCCTGTTTTTTGAGCCTCGTGCACTCTCTCTCTCTCTCCAGACCAGGTTAGTAGTGTACTCATAAAGACTGTTCCCGCGTGGATGTACTTTCACTTCTGTCTTCTGCTTTTGTCCATACTCTCTTTCTCTCTCTCTCTCTCACGCCCACACACTAGGCAGGAAAGTTAAGGCTCTTTCTAAACATGTTTTTTTTTTAAAAAAAGTAATTTTAAATTTAAATATAATAAAAATGAGGAATAATTTTTTTAATTTTTTTAATTTTTTTAAAAGATCTTAATGAGATCTATCAAATAAGATTTATATTGATAAAAAAATTATTTGCATAAATATATAATTTTTTAACTTGAAATTAACTTCATTTTCTGAAAGTTCTTTTTTTAGAAACTGAAGCACTCCCTAATTAGCCTGGGTCCTCTATACGGAATTTTTTTTTTTTTAAAACTTTTGAGTTTTGTCTTTACTTATTTTGCTTTAAATTTTTATGAGTTTAAGCTAAAACATGCCTTAACTGTACCCAGTGGTAAAAAGTTCTAAATTCTAAAAGGTAAAACATGCCTTATTTTTATTCACATCCAATTAAGGCCTGTTTTGCTTTTTGCTTTTTGCTTTTTGTTTTATCTTAATAATTTAATAATTTAAATCTTTTGTATTTATTAGTTTTGCACTAATTTTTGTGAATTAATAGATCGTCTTGACAAGAAGAATACAAAAGGTAAAAAAAATTTGAAAACTATTTTAAAATTGAGACAACAAATCAAAAAATCATTCTATTTTGAATGGTTGTCGCGGACCACCCTAGGGTAATGTTAAATACACGACAACCTTTTTTAATGCCACGATTACTTATGTAACTTGACGTTTTTATCCTCACCAACAACATTGAATGTTTTTTTTTCCCCTTTTCTTATATTTTCGTCTTTTCTGTCATTCTCTATAGTCTATACTCCCTCCGTCCACGTTTTCTCTCTCTATCGCTTGTTGCTCTTCCCCATCGCCATGGACAATGCATACGATCGTGGCCAGTCCACTAATCTCAGGCATCAACCAAATGACAAACACATGGGCGGATCCAGTATAGGGCAAGCGGTGTCATTTGACCCCACTGAGTTCCAAAATACCTCTAGAGTAGGTATAGTTTTGAGAAGTATTTTGTAATTTTGCCCCAGAAGATAATATTCTTGCCCTAGATCCCACAAAATTACATGTGTTGTAGATATTTGACCCCATTGCAACTGAATTCTGGGTCCGCCTCTCGTCACAAACACTTTGACATTTTCCCAAAGTTTGATCGACCTTCAAAACCCACAACCACCTTCTGAGTACTGGGATGAAGCCCGATTCAAAGGTCGTTCGGTGCTCTGTGAGACCCATTCAATGGAAATGCTGATGATTCTGGTAATCAGCAAACTATCTCCATGGTGATGCCGATGGATATCCGTGGCAGCAACCGAAAATTATGGACGGAGATTAGAGAGACTGGGTAATTAATGATCGAAAAAAAAAAAATTTGACTTGATATTTTGGATCGATCTTAAGCTCAAATTTTTAGGGTGGGACGAAATCTACGAAGAAATTGAGCAAAAGAAATTAAAAATCGGTAGGGGGAAAGTGATTGGTGAAGTAAATATAGAAGATTTAGATCTCATTTCGTTATGGTTCTTATTTTTTAAATCCTTATTTTTTGCTTTACGAGAGATAAATCATTTTCTTATAATACATTATCTTTAATTTAAAAACTAAAAAAAGACTGTAAGTATTTATTTTCTTAGCTGGATGGGACCTTAGATTGGGAAAACCGAGTAGGGTATATATTGTGCTTATTTTGTGGTCGATTGAGAGAAGTGAAAAATATGAGAAAAACAAATTAGTCAATTGAAAGATGTGGGTACATAGTCAATGATCGTGGCATTTAGAGTTATTAGTCGTGGCATTACAGCCATCCATTTTCCTTTTTAAATTACAATAGCCCATATAATTCTACGAATCCTACTGGCATAAACACAAACTACGCGTGTCTCTCCAAACTTTTTTTCTTTTCTTGCAAGCTCGCTCGCTCGCGCTCTCTCTCTCTCTCTCTCTCAAACTCTAAAGAAGTCGCCGCCGCCATCTCCCTTCTTCCCCTCCCATCAAGGTTTTACGTCCCAATGGGTGACGGGAGGGGAGGAATTTCTTCCCCTCATAGAGTTTTTCCATCTCCCGATCCTAGATTTTTGAGGTTTTCTCTTCTTCCCCCTACATCCACATCCTCCTCCTCCCCAACCTACCATTCGCCGCCCTTCCTCCGCCTCTTCCACTGTGTGTTCGACGGTTGTTTGAGGTAGTGCTTTGCAGATCGTAGTCACTGGAAGCATCCTCCCCGTCCCCCCGAGTGGGAGATTTAGGTTGGTGGATGAAGTTTACTCCGATACGCTGGACTCCATCCGATTCTGTTAACGTTTTTTTCTTCTTCTAGTTCTCTTCTTTGGTGTCCCCTATGTGGGATTTCTCCCCATTTATTGAGGTTCTTTCACCCTTGTGTGCATGAGTATTTTTTTTTTTTTTTGCAGTGCTCCGTCTGTTTGGACTGCATTCTTTTGGCTTTAACTTAAATATAAAAATTTTATATTTTTTTGAATTTTTTTAGTTTGGCGCCAAACTTTTTTGGATTATTGATTCATTTCGTCGAGACGAATCGATAACTCACAAAAACTTATAAAAATTTGGCGCAAAACTAACAAATGTGAAAAAAATTCAAATAAGGACAAAATTTTCATATTTAAAAGTTAAGTCCAAAAGAACGAAGTTGGAGTTGGGTCTAGTCTTTGGATTGAGTTCTCTCATGTTTGGTTTCTTAATCCCTTGTTTAGGGATGAAATTTCCTGTTGATGTATTGTTTCTTGGATCTATAATATTATCTGTTATGGTTTTGGAAAAAAAAAAAACTATGCGTGTAACATCACCTCTGGTTTTTTTTTTTTTGCGATCGGAGGTAGGTTTTAATTGATGCTAGCTAGCTGCAAATGTCATTCTTCTATTCTCTTCAACAACGGTCAAATTTGTGTGATACTGTGATCACATGATAAATACTCATTCTGTTCCTAAATAAGTGTCCGACGTGTAAAATTAAGCTTTTAAAAAGAAGCATTTGTTTCATTAAAAAAATCAAATTTTTTTCACAAATCAATAGATAGCAATGAGTTTTATTAGATTGTGAAAAAAAATTAAATTTTTTAGTAAAAAATATGCATGTTTCGTGAAACTTAGCTTCGCGCGTCGGACACTTATTTAGGGACGGAAGGAGTAAGTGTTGGTTCTTGTAAATTTTTTTTTTGTTAGATTTACGTGATATTATTTGGATTAATTATCTGTCTCGATGAGAGAAGTCTGAAAATTTTAAAAATTATGACCAAAAGCACAAAAAAAAAAAAAAATCACTAAAGATGAAAAATGTATCAAATAGCTATTTTTTTTTTTACCTAAAGTGTCGTCTTATTTGAACTTTTTTTAATATCGGTCTATATTTTTATACTTTTTTTATTCATTTCTTCGAGACGAACGATTAATCCTAAAAATTATGGTAAAAAACAAAACAAAGAGTTACGAAAAGTAAAAAATAGAATATGTATACCAACAGTCCTTATCCAGTGAGGGATCCCGCACGGTTTTACCGTGCGGACCTCGTTTTTCCGATCAAATTTCAATGATCCGAGCCGCTCAAAGTGATTAGAATATGATTTTAAGGGTACTTACGAGAAATCAGCAAAAAAAAATGACCGGGAAGTGCTTGATCAGACAGTTTTCATTGAACGGTTTAATAAAAACTGCTCAAATCAAGATCAGAGCCATTGAACGGTTCAATAAAAAACTGCTCAAATCAAGCCCTTTTCGGTCATTTTTTTTGCTGATTTCTCACGGGTATCCTTAAAATCACGTTCTGCACACTTTAAGTGGCTCGGATCATTGAAATCTGCTCAGAAAATAGGAGCTCTGCACGGTAGATTGGTAAGGAATCCCTCACTTAATAATTTGTGTCTATACCAAAATAAATTGTGGACAAATAAGTTTAAAAAACGCAGAATATATAGTTAACCCCTTCAACAGAAGTTAGAATTGCACATTGCTAGCTACTTGATACTCTCTCCGTTCCTTTTTAAGTGTCCTGCTTCGTAATTTCAACTTATTAAAAAGACATCATCATTACACCTTTTACATCAATTTTTTCCTCCACTTTCCCTACTTACCCATCATCATTACACTTTTAATCACTAACTTTTTAAAATGAAATATACTTTTAGGGACAAAATAGACAATGTACCAACTTTTATCCCTTAACTTTATAAAATTGGCACTTATTAAGGGACAGCCCAAAATGGTATATTGGACACAAAATAAGGAACGGAGGGAGTATAATTTTTGCAAGAGCTATCGCGCATCACTAGAGATGATTTTTTATTAATGCTGGGTGACAATTTTTTATTTGGGACTGTATTTAGCACAACTAGCAGATATCATCAAAGTTCTTTAATTGGGAGACATATAGTGCTATCATCAGAACTACGAAAATTATATATATACACCACAGATTCAATGAGGGATTCTGCATGGTGCTTCTGTGCGGACTCTCATTTTTCGAGCAACTATCGATGATTCGAGCTGCTTAAAGTGTGCAGAATGTGATATCAAGAGTGCCCGTTAGGAATCAGTAAAAAAAATGATCAGGAATAGCTTGATCCGAGCAATTTGTTACTGAAACGTTCAATAAAAAACTGTTCGGATCAAACTCTTCCTGATTATTTTTTTTCTGATTTCTTGCGGGTACTCTTAAAATCACGTTCTGATTACTTTGAGCGGCTCGGATCATCAAAATTTGCTCGAAAAATGGGAGGTCCGCATGGTAGCACCGTGCGGAATCCCTTACGGGATCCGAACTATATATATATCTACCATAGTAAAAGGATATTGTCTCATCCTTCCTCCACAGTGGAGGCGGAGATTCGAGACCCACGGGAGGCAAATTTAGAGTTCAGGGCTATGGACAGCCTCTAACCCTCTGTTGACTAATATACTAACACTTTGTTAACTCTTGTTGATGTATGTAATATTGCCAAAAAAAAAAGAAAGAAGATATTCTTTTAAGGCTTGTTTGGGCGAAACCCTAGAATCCTATTGGGATTTAGTCCATTGGCCAACAACCCAATTTAGGAAAAAAATCATTCAGGTCCAAAACTAGCTAAAAGAGACAAATCCAAGAGACTGGTGGAATTATACTTATTTGACAATTACAAAATGGAAATGATTGAGGAGTTGAAACTTTGAGATATTTTTAGATAATTAATAAGATGTACGTACTCCACTATATATTATATTATTAAGAATAAAATTAAGAAGCTAACTGTGCTCGGTTTAATTATCTACCTTTGATGGAGAAATAATTGGGATATTCATGTTGTTTGAATAAGACATTGATGGAATGTGGTCAATAGTAAAGCCCCACTCTTTTGACTTGTGTTTAATAACAACAAAACTCAATTACCTTGCAATGGATGATTTCTTCTTCACTGAAAGAAAGATTGGAAAATCTACCGGATTGACAAACACAATTAAACAGAGATTAATCTTTGCTATGATACTTTTTCTACTTTTTTTTTTTTTTTAAAAATTTGAGAAGAAACACAAGGTGCATAAAGAGGTTGATTGTAACATTTGGTTCCACGTTAGTTACGTTGGAATTAAAGTTCCTGATTATGTGTGATTGTACAACCTTACAATTCCAAAAAACTGTACTATCTTTGTTCCATTTTGTTTGTCCATTATTTTTTCTTTTTTGTTTCAATTGTCTATACTTTCAATGTGGACCTTCAAAGATAAGTATTTAATATGAATCTTATTTGGTGACATTCTCATCATATGAGGATATTTCTTGATCTATTAAGCTTAATTTAGTTATTACTATAAATATAGTGTTCAATTATTGTAATTTCATGAAATGTGTTTATTTCTTTTTGGTAAATTGGAATGTAATTTGCATTAACTAGAAATTGAATACAACAGTCTAGAGTATAGGAGCCCTTAGGCATCCGCCCTTAATTGAAAAGGAACAGCAGTAGGCATAATATCTAAAAAGTGAAACCCAACATCCATTTGGAACCCCAAATTAGCCAATTTGTCCGCACATCCATTACCTTCGCAATAGCTATGTATCACCTCTGTGACTCCCAATTTCCGCAAGAGGTACTTGCAATCATTCAATAGTGCACTAAGTTGATGCATGGGTATCTTCACATGGTTTAGCAATTAAATTAACCATAACCATTGAATCTATCTCAATTTCAATATTCGGTAGACGTAGTCTATCCACTAATTGAAGGCCGTCTCGTAAGCCCCAAAGCTCCATCGCTAGACTTATTGCAGCTCCAATGTTACGGCAATAACCAACCACCCAGTTTCCATGGTGATCCCTAATAAGGCCTCCCGAGGTGGCTCTAGAAGAATTCAATCATCCGAATTCAACCTAATTAAAGCCGTTAACTTTAGGAGGTTTCCACCCTACGTTGATCCAGATTGGTCTTCTACTACTAACCCAATTTCCAACCATAAATTTCCATTCTTGTGCTCGCGCTAAGATCAAGTTTATGATGCTATCCCGAATGATAGTATGTTGTCCGAATGCCTTCTGGTTCCTGTTTTTTTAATCAGCAAAATAAAATTTTCATTAATTCATAACACGAGTACAGAGCTACTAGGGTCATGGATACACCGGCCTGACTATCCATGACTCTCTTCTCCTAACTTCATGGAGGAAACTGATTTAGACCCAATAGACTGAGTCCAAACTAGGGCAAAAACCCAAAAGGCCCAGGTTGGTAAGAAACCAACACCACCCAAACAACCCAAACACCCAAAGGGCAAAACCCAAAAACCTAACTACAGCCCAAACCACAAAAATCTAACCCTAGAGAACAACACACAACCCCCGCTGCCGTCGACATCGTACCTGCCAGACAAACACATGAGCCGCAACAACCAAATTGCCATATTGAAACAAGCAAACCGTTGCCCAAACAGCCACCAACCACAACCCACCGCCGCCACCATCACTGGCTGGAGAAAACCAAGCCAGTTTCGCACACACGCTCCAGATCACCGAACAAACCAAAGCAGAGGACGGACCATTGAGATCTGAAGCAAGAGGAGAGTAGACTACAGTCGTTGGCAACGAGAGAAGCCCTGGCCGTTAAGCACGAAACCGATTGGCCCAAGAACTACTGATTGGCGAGATCCCGACGCCTAAAACATCAACCACCAACATGCCACACTCCACACTGCTGTTAGGCACCAACTCGAAACCACCCAGCAATGGATTCGATGGGAGAAGCAACGGGGCGGATGAAGAACGGAGCACGGATGGGAAAAAGATGTCGGCGAAGAAAGGAGGAGGGGAGAGAGAGCATCCAAGAGAGAGGGTAAGGGGAGAGGGAGGAGAGAGCCCGGGGGAGGAGGGGAACCCTCCCCCCCCAGAAACTTTAGAGAGAAACTCCGGGTCTTTTTCATCCTATGTTGTTGTTTCTCTAGTTCCTATTAAGCCAAATGTTCCAACAAACAATAGGAAATAGGGAAAATGAAAGCCAATGATGTGTTTTGATAATTAATACCCGCCAAGGACATTTTCAGTATTAACAAATGTTCTTAGCTTGTCCTTGGCGGGTATTAATTATCAAAACACGTCCTGGGCCGTCATTTTCCCTAGGAAATATGGTCGCTCAATAGTTGGTTAGAGAATGTTTAAATTGACAGTTTGATTTTACACAAGATGGTCTATCTGCAATGTAAAATGTAAAAGTCAGGCATCAATGGGATTTGGAGAGAATCCCACACCTCCCTCGCACTGAAAATGAGCTTCATGTTTTGCGAAATATGTCTATTCTTCTCATGACATGAGTGGATAATTCTCCTATTGCATGATAATCAAAGGAAAAAAAGATAGGGGTAATTGCCTTTTAGTGGAGGTTGGAGAATGAATTGCGGAATCATGGACAGGTTTTCATGAAATTGCGCATGGCAAGTGAAGAAAAATATTAATTGCGCATACATAGAATTGGCTATGTGAAAAGACAAAAAACCTCACTGTAAGTGTGGATAAGTTGGGTGTCATTGTGATATCTCAGTCAAATTTTACGTATTAGGAAATGGAAACATTGCTCCGTGAATATAACATTCTTGCACCTTTGGTCAAAAATATTGCACGCGTAATAGAACTAAATTGTACCCAATTCAAGACAAGTGAGCAGTGTGATGTCAAGTCATACTTAATGTTTTGGAAAACATATCTGTTGCTCCTTCAATCGCATTGCTTTGCACCTTATATTACATTTTATTGCACTTTGAATAGAATAGTTTCCCCCCATTAGGACATATAGGGTGTCATTGTGATTTCTCAGTCTAACTTTACATATTGAAAAATGAGAACATTGCTCTGCGAGTCTAACATTCCTGCACCTTTAATCGAAAATATTGCACTTTTTATAGAACTAAATTGCACCCGATTCAGTACCAGTGGACAATGTGATGTCAAATCGTACTTTACTTTTTGAAAAATGTATCATTTGTTCCTTAAATCGAATAACGTTGCACCTTATGACATTTTTTGCACTTTTAAAGGGACAAGGGTATTTTTGTCCGGATAAAATCTCAATACCATTTATGCACAATCCTTTTTTTCCTTCCCATGATTTGACGATTCTAGAAAACCTCAAACCTCAATTCCGGCCCAAAAAAAAAAAAAAAAAACACAAGGACAAGAGCATGACAAAGTTGCGTTTTGGGTCAGGTTGACAGGTCTTCATAACGTTATCGGTATTGTTTTTATAACTATATTATTTTTTAAGTTTAAAAATTACAATTAAATATACTACTTAAGTTTAAAAATTACAATTAAATATACTACTTATTTTTAAAAAATTCTTAACGGAACAGGACCTGAGAAAAAAAAGGGGTTGAAGAATCTTAGGAAGTTTTTCCAGTCTCCCATGCATCTCCCCTCTAAGATTGACAGATCTGCAGACAGAATTTCCCGGGAATTAGCCTTTGTACTTCGTCCAAACCACACAAGGGCAGTGTTTTTCTGGCCGAATCACTTTATATACTCCGGTATAAGTACCCCAAGACCAAAAAAAAGTCATTTTAAAGGAGTTTTTGAATAGTTAAAATGGACACAATAGTTCTTCCGTCCTAGTTTATTTCTACACCTAGAGAAAAATTTAAGATTTTAAACCTTTCCATGCAGATTTCTTTTTTGCAGCTTTTAATGTGCAAATGATAAACACACTTCAGCACTTCAATAGCCAACAAGGACTTCCCAACCTCTACACTGCATCACCAAACAGAGCCTGAATCTTCAAGTATCAACTTCTTGTTTTCACGAATAAGATGAAATTCAACCAGTTTAACATTGTACGCAAGACCAAATTCCATCTTGTTAACCATACAATATTGTAGTGAAGTATACTCTAATTCTAAGAAACGGTCGCCCCACCTGGAAGTTAAAGCCAATTTCAACTACACCAAATTCAACTTATTCAGTATATTGACAACCAATAGGAATACAATGTGGCTAATGCTACATAGCAACAGCCAACAAAGCAATAACGTGACTCTAATTGCAAGGTACAACTTCATCGATCTCACCACAAGCTCAGGCCCAATGAGATGTCCACAGAAAACCTCCCACGCACTTCCGAAACACTTAACCCTTCTATCTCTGAAATCTATACACACTACTGAGCGAAGAGTGGAGGAGAGCAACCAACCTATATAAACCAGTTAGACCAAGACTAGTTTAAGCTGATTTTTCTGTAGCTTCCCAAGCATCGCTGGGAGAATAAAGGTATCTTCTGGTGTCCCCATTGCATGCATGGTAATTATGCTTTGGATAAAAAAAAACATCAGGATGAGCTTTCTGATGGAGCAAGATTGTTCTGGTCGGAGTTGACATTGGTATTGGCTTGTGCTTTGTCCCCCGAGGCTTCCTCTTGCTGTTGGTTTTCGTTCTTCTTTGAATTGACGAAACGACCCCCACATCCTCTAGCTCTTTTCAGTGCATGCAAATGTCGAGATTCGTGCAAGTATGGCTGCACACGTAGCTTGAAATGTCAGCCTATTTGCTGAAGTGAACGTGGGGCATTTGAGTCCAAACATGTGAGACATCCTCAGAGTTAAGAGATATAATCTAAAGGACATACTCGAGTTCTTTCAAACTAATTTACATGGAGAGATACAGCCATGACAAAATGTAGGCACACTGACAACATTGGATTGAACGTAGGACACAGCCAAATAATGCTCCTTCCGTCCTACTTCGTTTGTCCATTTTTACAATCCAGACATCTCCCAAAAATAGTCTAGTACTTATAACAATAGAAGTCTTTTAGATGGTTATAAAAACTTATGTCAACAAACAGGGGCAGAGCCAAAAGTCTGAGTCGGTGAGGTCAAAATTGTAACTGAAGTCATGCATGACATATCTTTTCAAATTTTCAGTCGAGAAAGCAGTTCTTGAAGATGATAAACTTGGAATTTTATGTATTTGTGGAAAGATACGAATTTGATTTACAAAAGATCAATCAACTATTCATATATTGGAAGTCATCCATGCACCATAGCATAGCATCAGTTAAAGTACCACTAAAGATGTTTATTCCAATATATCACTCATCCATGGTTTTTCTTTCAGTTGCAAAAGAGAGAGGGTTGGTGTAGTCGTGAGGTTAAACAAACCAAGAAAAAAGTTTTTTAGTTTGATTGAGTGGTCAGGCAATTTTATTATTTCAGCCAAAGACTGGTAGGTACTATAACAAACGTTGTGGTCAATTTGCGAAATTCTCTCAAACATTTGTGGGTAATGGGTATTTTAGAAGATTTGAGCTTGTTTGACAATGAACACACATAGCTCTGCCCACGTCTATAAGAACTAATATAAATCTTTTGATTGGTGAACAAAGTTCAATTTCTTTCCACGAAAATATGTTATTCAACAAAAGGGCATGACTGTTGAAACTTAATGTGTCTTTATAGGAAAGGAGTAGTGCATAATACATCTTTTATGCATACAAGCCACCATCAAGAAAAAATATGAAAAAAATGCCACCATCGAGAAAAATATGACACTTGCCAAGTATGTTTACACATTTTCCAAGCCAAAACTTGGAAGTGCATACTTTTTTTTTTTATTGGTCATACACAAAATGTTGCGAGAAAAAAAAACTACATAATATCGCCATCAAAAAACAAAAGAAAAAGATGAAAGATGGTGGAAGATGAAACATCACACATATCAAGTATAAAATACACATCTGCCGAAACTCGTTATGCTTTTCATTGGTCATCAATTTGATCCTTTTCAGAAACATTTCGACACAAAGCAGAGGAGTTTAAGTTGAATGTCGCGCACCTTTCCTTTGTTTTTGGGTAGGTAAGCACTTATAATTACACACAATGCAGCTCAAAACATACCCGAAGGCAACACTAACTCAAAGGGGGAAGCACGAGCGTAGACTACTTCCACAAACTTATCAAACCACCAATGGTTATCTGAACATTGCCCTTGACAGATGATGAACATTGTCCTATTAAGAGATATATAACCTCAGGAGTGTTACTACTAAGCTGCAAACGTTGCAATAGCAATTCATACACTGGCACTGTCAGGATTACCCATCACTCATTCACTTCAATTTGACCTCTAGAAATAAAATAAAAAAGATAATAACTCAACTAAATAACCAACTGTGGACATCTCCAAGTCATTAGATTATGTTTTTGTTGTGTCTAACAAAATTGCTCTCCTTATGGTGAGTTAAGAAGCACGGATATGGACACCAGACACGGATACGACGTGATACAGATACACACGGACATGTTATTTCTCTAAACAGAAGATAACAAAGCTCAAAAATGTTTTTCCAATCATCTAGGTATAACCTAGGTGCCAAGTTTTTATCTTAATTTTATGCTGAAGGATGGGGATCAAACATCAGTTTTCCAAGGCTACAGAATCAGCAAATAAGCCATAGTTAGGAGAAATGACAGGAAAAACAGAAAAGAAAAGAAAGAAACGGTAAAAATATGCCATCAAATCTAGGAAGCAAAATATAAAGCAAATGAAGCTGAACAAATAAGGGAGGCAAAAATATAAAGCGGATGACACACCTTCCTAGACTTCGCCATTTTTTTCTCCAGTTCAGCTTTCGCACGAGATTGCCGACGCCGTAAGATACCATGATACTGTTTTGCATTAACAAACACAGGTTCCTCAACAGCATCAGAAGGCAAAGGAACACCAGCTTGCTGGATGCCCATCAACTGAAGGTGGACCTGAAACAACTCATTGTCTACTTATGACAAGATTTAAATAAATGAGTGTGCATTCTGAGTGACAATGCCAACTGTCATATAGAGTATTTCCTCTGTTCAATTTTGCCCGTTCATTTTCTGGATCCATGCCTTAAATTGGTTCACCACGTACTTTTGTTAACTTTTTTTGCACAAAAAATTTCTCACTCAAAAGATCTCAATTAGCTCTTTTGATTGGTGGAAAAAAATTCTGGTAAAGATTATTCGCAACAATACAATATTATCGAGTGAAGGCAGGGATCATGAAAATGGAAAAACCAAATGGAAGAGGGGTAGGAGTATATGTGGGAATATACAACTAGACGACAAGAAAGTAGCATACCATGGGTTGTGCGGTATAAGACTGTGCAGGATATGGCTGTGCATCATAGGGAGCAAAGATGCTTCTGTAATAAGGGTCTGGATAGGGGTAAGCTGTTTGCCCCTAAGACACAACCCTTCAATTAGATCATCCAAAAAAGTACACAAATAATATTTCAACTTCAATCTCAAGCCAGATAGGTGTCCAAGTAATCTAAGTAGATAAGACCCAGAATATCTCTGGTAGCTAGTTCATCAATACATTAGAACTATTTCCTCAAAAAATAAAATCTTTTGATAACCAGTATGAACAAGATTAGTGTCTAAGACAACTGCTAATAACCAACCATTTTTGCTACCTAAAAAGAATTGTTTTCGAAGCAGTAACTGGCATAACGCTCTAGATGGAGAAAACCTAAACATCCAATCTCCTTTAAAGTGTTCACAACTCCCTCACATCAGCCGATGATTACAACTTCTAAGTTAAGAAACAATCACTTTATATACCAAAAACATGTCTTTTGAGAAGATATTGTCACTGCACAATAGTTATGGTGGAGAGCAATTTGTGGCGAGGGTAACTTTACCCACATTTGGTGAGGTATGTTGTGGGTTCCGATTTGGTAATCAGAACAGCTTATGTTGTACGAATTGATTTGTTTGGAGATCACATAAAAATTCAGCTCAATCGAACATCAAAAAGTATTTGATTGAAAAGTCTGTTTCTTGGGTTTAGAACTTTGTTGAATGAAGCGGGAGTGGGAATGTGAGCAGGCGTGGGGGCGGGGGAGCAGATGATCTAGAAGTGCGAGAGTGCCGTCAGGAGCGTTTAGGAAAAATTATTAAAACCATAAATATTTTTATGTTTTTTAATCTAGTTAAATGTTAAAAAGAAAATATTATTCTACCATTTAAATTGCAAGACATAAAAATATTTATAAATATAATATGTGATTCTAGCTATTCTCCATATCTTAATTGCACGAAGCGGGGGGCGGAAGCAGGATCAGAGGCGGAGGATTATACGAGCTCCTCTTTTGGGACGGGGAGCATTTACGAATAATACATGAAAATATGTAATGCAAGTGAATATTATTATGCGTCATTCATGTCAATTGCAAAGATTGTCTTAGTGCCTAAATAATATTATGGTTATATTGAGTGAATTTAAGTTAATATTTTTCTAATATCTTATCATTACTTTGTCTTTTCTCCTCCTTGGTATCTTTTATATTTTTTATTTTGGATTTATAGGCCTAAGAGGTTCTATCCTAGTTGGGAGTGGGTTCCTTTATCAATGGGAGCGAGGTTCCTAGGAAAGTCTGACTTGGGAGAGAGGATCCGAGGTGGATTCGCCACCCACATAGGAAGTTCCTGCAATTAAGGTTTAGCAATGGATGGAGCAAATTTGAGTTTTTTCATTGAGTACTTACCGACATCCAGATGAATTTTTTTTGCATGGTCTCCCAAATCAATCCATCCAAAATAAGTTTTTCTGATTATCGAATTAGAGCATGCAATATACCTCACCGAATGTGGGTAAAGTTACCCTCACTTGAGCATAAACAAAATTGCTCTCCTTACGGTGACTTAAGAAGCACAAATATGGACACCGGACAAGGATACAGCATGTATGGATACACACGGAAATGTTATTTCTCTACAAAATGTAAGAGATACAGGTAACATTGGTGATGCGTTTAGTTACATGTATGTAATATACATAGATATAGTCTTGGTATTTTATCATCATAAGTTAACATCCAAAGTATAAAATGGATAACATGTACAATAAGTTAAGAACAACTTGGACTGACAGGCTTAGCAGAAAAGAAATTTGGACTTACTCGGACTCAATAAATCCTTAAAATACGGCTTGGGCACGGTTAGGAATCCTTAAATAAATTCACCATATATTCTGAGTTAATTTTAACTGTTTAAGTATGATAACTCGGAACAATTATTATATTCTCAAATTTGTACATAATAGTGGATATGTCAAATGTCAACATTTTTCATAATAAGAGATTCAGATGTTAGCAAGTGTGCAAGCGTAGATCACATTTATTTCTTCGTTATAGACACCACACCAGCATCAGAGAAGTCGCAAAAAGAGTGTCGGACACGTGTCCAAATTAAGATTGTCACTCTCATAATTGACACACAAAAAAGAGTATCGAACAAGTGACCTTTTAAGTGTCCGTGCTTGACCATAGTCAAATTGGGAATCGATATTTACCATTTTCTAACTCGTGAACCAAACTGAATAATAAATCCCAAGGATTAAGTTCTAATTCTATAAATGTAAGAACTTAGAGATATCAAAATGAAGAACAAGAAAAAAAAATTCGGGTTAGACACTTGTCTCTATACAAAAGATGGGGTCCAATCCTCAATGTGATCTAAGATTGCAGATAAAAAATTAACAATTCAATACCACATTAAGAAAAATAAACACATGCATTCATAAAGGATAGTACAATAGGACAATAGGTACCTTCACAACTTCATGAGTTTACACAATAACCACTGTGTTTGGTAGTCAATTTTGAGATAAAAAAAGTTCTATAGGTTTTACTTTTTTTTTTTTTTTCCGTCTTCAGTCAATTTTTTTGACATTTAACAAACTCATTTACTTTTTGAATAGATATACATTATATAAATCCAAAAACAAAAAAATAAGTAAAAAATTTGATAAAAATTGACTGAAGACGAAAAAACACGGATGACGAAACAGTCAATTTTTTGAGAGAATATTTCTGAGAGTATAACCAAACAAAGTGTTTCAACTCTTTACCAACAATAAAGTGCATGCATACCATATATCGTAAAGAGCTATAAGAACAAGCCTGTATTTGTCACAAAGAGACTATTCAGAACCAAAAGTTAAAAGACAATAATTACATAAAAAGAAAAATTATTGATGTCTTTAGCCCTCATCCTTCCATCATTATGTAATCATGAAGCTCACCTCAAACGACTAACAATACCCAAAATCACGGCACAGTCTGAATCACCTAACTTGATGACTTCAAAGTATATATTTTGCAAGTGAAACATGTATATAACACGAAACAATATTTGTTCATGTTGTATTGAATCATCTCCTCTGATACATATTGTGAATTATGGCCTTGTTCGTTTGAGAGTCTCAAAACCCCTAGGCACGGTCTCCAATAAATTTTCTCTATCTATCTCCACTCATTGCTCTCAATAACCCCAAACGAACAAGGTCTATATGATTCTTCTATGGTTCTTGTTTCCATCAATTCACCACAAAGGTTTGCATCGATGGCTTGGTAACGAATTGAATCCATGTTAGGTATCATGAGTCATACGATCCTGATAACATAGATAGAGACAACTTAAAAAACGTAATCTAGGGCTTTTTTGAAGACTGCACTTTGGATTAGGCCAAGAGCTCATAGATGAAGCCCTTAGCACCAAAAAGGTCCATTTTATGCAATAATACGAAATTTAACAGTAGAATCACCTTAATTAAATTAAATTGGTCTTTGCAACGCCATATAGGTATTGACAGAGATTCCACTCGATAAACACTGAAATGGAGTGGACATAAATAATACATCTCATTTTCTACAACGGGAACGAAAGGGAGATATCCTGCAACTCTAGCAATCCATTTTTCAAGAATCTAGCCAGGTGCAGTATTTAATTTTTACTTGGCCATAGTTAAGTCAAGTTAGAAATGCATCAAGTCAGTAGCATTGCACAAAGCAGGCCTTCCCCATGGTTGGACAGCTTCTCTATCTACAGTTCACTCACCAGAAATCAAACCAGGACAAGATTTATGGGTCATCATTCACTCCTTTCCGACCACCTCTACTAGATTCTTCTCTTCGACCACAACCTTGTGACGCTTACCAATTGCAAATATTGTAACCCTCTCTCTTGGTTGGGGTACATCAGTGGAGACTTTAGGGTTGATATTACATTCTGCTGTTTTGGCTACGGAGATCTTTGATGTCTCCTATTCAATTCTCTCCTATGGCTTCAGTTTTGGCTTGGTGTCATGGTCTGTAGCTTTATGTTGGGCTTCTTGAGTAAGGTGAAACATGGTCTTTTCATCCAGAACAAGAAAAAAAAAACATGGTTCTTGCAGATTGGAGTGAATTGTGGAGCTAAAGTTGGAAGTGAGGGTAATTTTGCAGAAGAAAAAGCTGACAGTCAATAATGCCAACTCAACTCTTGGTTGGCGTTGCAAAGTCACACACGACACAGGGTTTTATATCACGGTATCGGGAAACGTAACGGTACCATATATCGGACCATATCGGTTCATATTGGTGGAAACGTAAGCAAATAACAGTATCGGAAGTCCAAAATTCCGTTACATAACGGCCGACACGATACGTAATGGCTTTTATTTAACTCCACAACTGTGAAGCCTATCTGACAAACTTAGAAAATTGGAAATCATGTCAGCAACTAATGAATTGGAAAATGGGTCTGGAATCAGCATCAGAACAACAAGTGCAGCATGCAAAACACAAATAGAAACCCTAAGTACAAAATATATATTTGTAGGATATCCGTATATAAGCCATTGAACCTAGAAATTCTAGAAACAAAAGTTCATCCTAATTGGTTGGACAACGGGTTAAAAATCATACATAATTCCTAGGACTTCCGAAATAGTAAGATAACAATTAGAGTTGAACTTAAAATAGTACCATTGCGTTCCCAGGCCCTATTAAAGAAGGTGTTGCATATTGAATGCTTGGCGTTGTAATTCCAGGATGAGGCATCCCTGTTGCTGGAGATGCCAAATGGGCTTGATCTTGTGGGTGATTTTGCTGATCGTCAGCTTCACTATTATCTGGAGAACCATTAAGACCACCATATAAATATAAAAAGGAAAATATTAATTTTAGTACTCAATTGCAAGCAAGTAAAAAAAGATGCAAACATTAGGAAGACAAGGTGGCACCACCAGAAAATATCAACTGACAAAAGAGTGTCAATTTGGTAAAATGACCATGTCAGTCTACCACAATAAACAAACTGAGGGTTTAGTGCTTATTTATCACAATATATGACCCAAAGATGGCCAACTCGATGGAACAAGCTTTATTTTAAATAATAAGACATCCAGACCCACCCAACACGATAATATTACAGTCTGTAGATAAGAACCAAAAAACAAAAGAAAACCCCCGAACCCACTAAAAGTGTGGATGCAAAAGCTGAAAAGCCAGCTAACATTAATCAACTTTACATTGGATTGACGAGTCAAAGGTATTAAAACTTCATGACACATTGAAATGTCAAAGTAGAAATGATTCAATTTCTAATGCCAAAACCTCAGAGTCTAAAGTGCTGCCAAAGCCCTTGCTAGAAGGGTTGGGATTGAGGTTTCAACTCTTGATGCTTGATGTAGGCTCCAAAAAGCTGAGCTCCCTTTTTGTTGGCAAATCCATTGATAATTCACACATTCCATTTTCATCCCAGTTTATCAAGTTGTAATTCGTTTTTCCTTATCTTCTTCACTGAGTCTGTATAGGTTAAAGCGGAAAGGCATCATTCTTAAGGAAACCAGATCTCAATCACACATCATGCGTCCTCTATTGATCCGAAACCAATGGAGCGATGGACAAATAGATTGAGCAAATTCTGAATGGATTGAGCGGATTCTGAAATCAATCAAGCACGTCCTTACACTTGGACTCTAAATATATGCGATCTTCATTTCGTGTACCTAATTGAGCGCCGCACAAACTCCTTAGGCTGCGCTCTTCTGAGATTGGAACCTGGAGGGCTTGTTCGTATGAATCTTGGAGTCTATCTATCTATGGATCTTTGTTCATTTATATGCTTCTCCAATAGGTTTCCTACAGTCTGCACCAATCAAGAGGTTAAGTACTTCGGTGGATTTCCAGTAGGCAACTGGAAGGCTTGAATATTCAAGGCAGCCGCAGTCAAGCACAAGGTGTGATGAGTGTCGATTTGGCAAGTAGATATTAGGTCAACTGGTGAGGAGTCACAATTGAAGGCTAAGGTCACTCATAAGCACGCAGTGATTTCAGTCCATTTCAGGGCTTTCCACATATATCCTTTTGTTCATCGTATTAAATTGCATCCTATTTCTTGCTTGATATTGCTTGTCAGTAGCTAGAGAAGTAGGAATTTCACTTCACAACCAGGGTGAACCAATTTACTAATAAAAGTCCAGTGTACATCAACTTTGACCATAAAGGAAGTGTAAAGTTTCTAGTTTTGGCCAGGGCAGACCAAGTAGCGGAGCCAAAGCTATGCTCATAAGTCTACACTTTCATACCAAAGCAGCAACAAATTTGTCCACACAGAAGTTCTGGTCAAAATCTTATGGTAAAACAACAAAATAAATGTATAGCAAAAGCAAACAAGTGAATAAAATCACCTACTAATGTTGAATTGACATTCCCATGTATTTTAAATGCAGGTTTGCTTCCAGGTAACAAATTACTGAACACTCAATTCTTCGTAAACAGCTACCAAGGAAAAGCATTGTCTAAATTTAACGGTAGAACAACTCTATGCTTGGGTTCAAAAGCTTCAAGATTAAGCAATGAATGTGTAGAATTGAACGGTAATATTTTGATTGTGGTATGAAGGAGGTAGGGAGTGGTGTCAAAGGTGGTGTACTTCCTTCAAAGAAGCTTGATATATAGCTTTAGGGGCTTAGAGATTTAGGTGTCTGAGTCGTCAAAGGAGGCAGCATGGGCAAGATGGGTGTGAAAGGGGCACTCTGGTGTTCAAAACTTCAAATATTTGACCTCCATGAAGCCTTTTTCTGCTTGGTACTCCATATAACAAGGAGGCTCAGAGAATATTACACAAAGATAATTGGACCTTTAAATGGAAACCGATGAAGCTGGAGAGGTGGCACAATATTTCCTGTCTATGGGCACACCCAATGGGGTGTGGATTCAGCCCCTGAATTTTCCTATTCAACTCTTAAATGAGAATCTGCATAGAAAAGTCGGAATTCCATTCGGGGTTTAAGCTATAGTTGATTGAGCTATAGTTACTTTCTCAAGGTCTAGTCAGCCAAAATATGTCCACCAGTATTGAATATCACTTATGAGTAAAACAAATTTCCAACCAATGAGTTGTTGAGGCTGGCTCGAGGGCCTTCCGTCAAGTGGCAACAGAGGTTTGTGGAGGCAGGCTTGCAGCATAGATCAGAGAAGATGGACTCGTCTGAGTTGACATGTGGTGCACCTGGTTCTAAGGGTGCTAAAGTTCCATGTAGCAACATTCTGACATTTATGAGGCTACTGGGCAGCACAAGAGGAGATCTTGAGAGTGTAATGCCTTCCTAGTTTTTTAGCGCAACATACTTGTTAAGGACCCAAAGGATCTTAGCTATGAAGCATCGATGCACCAAGGAGTTGTCATATCCATCTCAGACACGCCAGGACACACCAAATAAGCACGTGACACACCAAGTGGCGTGTCCATTAAATAAGCATGTGACACACAAAGTGTTGGCTTTTAAAAATTTTAGATGCTTTTCCAGGACTAAATATTTATATCTAAAAAAATAATTGGCCAAAAGTGTAACATAAAACATGTGTATGTAATAGGCTTACACCATTGGTCAATAACGAAGTTGATCTGAGCCCTAACCTAAATTTAGTGGCTATAACATAAATATGCATAACTAAACAAACAATTGTGTCCTCCCCCGTGCCCGTGTTCCCATTCTTGAGAATTGTCGCGTCCTTGTCCCATGTTATCTGTGTATGTGTATGTGCCCATGTCCGTGCTACATAGGACCTTAGCCTCTCCAAAAGCCAACAACACAATAATAGAACTGGGTTTCTACAGAGACAAGACACTGTCCTAGGTGCACAAGAGGAAGTACAAGGATGTTCAGGAAAGAAGCAACTCGAATGAAAATTCAACCAGTTCAGGTGTGCTTCCTAAAATTAACATAATCTAAATTAAGTATTTGCAAAAAGATTGCTAAGAAGCAAGGTATCGTGTCCATCACTCTTCAGATGCTCCTAAGAATGTCTTGGTTAAAATATTTAGTTATCCTAACCTTGGAAACTTACCTTGCATTTACAGACAAATAATTTATCATAACAGACTAAGAGGCACCAACATGCAGCCGCCAAGGCTCCTGTACCTGTGTCAGTGTCCCAGATCTGGGACACAGACATGCCTGGACAGGCCTTCAACCCTGTCCGACACAAAGTTCACTGTAACTGATTATTATATCATTCTTTCTTTTCAGGACATGGGAGGGACATACAGGCAACACTTCTCAGACACGAAGAATGAGAAGGAGGAAGGGGGGATATAGAAAGAGAAGGGTACCAACCATTTACATCGTCCCAAGGACTGTTGGCTGTAGCTGCTGCTGCTCTTCATTGTCTCCGACACTCAAAGCAGCAAAAATGTTGCTGCTGTTGATATCTGTCGATGTGGTCAGACTAGGTTTTAGAGTTTCATGCTTTATTCGAGGGCTTGGGCCGTCCATCATGGAAACCCCAACTTGCTTTATTCTCCATTTTTTTTGACTTGGGCCATTCAAGTGAGCTTGGGACATTAAATCTAAGCCTGTATTGCATCCTTGCTGTTTAGCAGCCCTTTTGAACAAAGCTTACTTGAAGGCTTTGCATTTTGCTAATGGGGCATAAAGACACTTCACTTATTAATGGGCCGTACAGACATGTGCTTATCCTTTACTATTTAGTAATATTTGTTATGTGTATTGAGATGAATAAAATTAATTATAATCTATATCTCTAAAAAATATAAACCAGTATATATGTTCAGTGAATCCCCAAAATATTTGTGTCCTAATTTCTGGAGAAATGGAACGTCTGTGCTTCTGTACCACGTCCTGTGTGCGTATCCGTGCTTCTCAGATAACAGCAAATGGAAAAAAATTTGAATGCAGTCTTTTGATCTAAATGTTAGGCGTGTAATAAGAGCTCCAATTGTTTGATTTCAAACTTCTTCCAATCCCCAGCATTATACTTATGTATCCTACAAGTGAAATCTATGTTACTAAGTCGCCGAAAGAAGCAACACAACATATATGGAAGCTTTCCATCAGCCCATGGATGTTGTTTACAATAATCTGATCCAACAAACAATCTTTACGGTATACTGTGATAAAGGTGCTTACATGTACAAATTCATGATATAACTAGCCAATCTATAACACGGTACCATTATAATATCATCCTGATAAAATCATTTAGATTACTATTTTTTGCTCGAGTAATTAAACAGTAATTTTTTGTGAATTTGGCTAGAGTAGATAGTCATTACTGTTCAAGCCCCACTTAAATCTCTTAATATTCAAATCACCACCGCAAAGATGAAACTTTACTGACCTCCTAATCACACTTCATATTTATAATCTGCACTGCAAGACTACGCTTAAGGAGCAAAACATCTCATTTGCTGCCACAGCTAAAATAAAAGGTTTATCCATTAAGGGAAATAGATTCTACGCAAGGTTTCTGCCATTCCCCAGAGAGAAAAGAATGGCAAATGCAGCAGGTGACATGAAAGGGAAAAGAAAACAATGGCCGAAACTTCTAAGTTTTGGACTGTGTTGAACCCTATTAGGCTATCACAACTTATGCTACTAATGCCAAGTCTTCCAGACCCTTACCATCAGTAAATTTTAGAGATTTTGCCACGGTCAAACCAAAGAACCAAAAGAGAGAATACATAAAGAACGATAACCTAAGAGAACTTTTATCAAACGTTCAGGGATCAGTACCGGAGGGATCATCAACAGAAGAAGTCATGTTGCTATGACCCAACCCACCCAAATGCCAAACTCGGATCTGGCAGCAAAACAGCATATTCCACATCAGAACATACAAAAGCATCATATTAGATTACTACTTAGTACTTTCATAGTCACATAACATGCTACAAGAAATCACAACATGATAACTGGACTAGTATTCAGGATCAGGTTGCAGAACCATCAAACAAAACCAAAAAAGATGAAGTAATTAAAAGAATGGAAGACAACTTTTAAGCACCAAACAATTTGTATCCTAACCCTGCTAGAAAGTTATCATTACCGGAAAAAGGAACACTTAGAATCTTTGCTATACACCAATATCTTTGGAGGCCATTTTGAGGGTAAGCCCCCAGTCTTCCTCCCTCCTCACAAAAGCAGGACCTTTGATTTTCAGTGGTTGTCTGCTATCCTAAAAAGTGTACTCCCTCCGTCCCATTTTCATTGTCCTTTTTTGATGTTCGTACAGTTTTCAATCGCTTATATCTTTCAATGTGAATCTCCAAAAATATGCAATATGGATCTTATTTGATAGATTTCAATTTGTTCTATAATACAAAGATGTCAAAATCATGAAAAATATTATAGATTGAAAGATATACGCAATAGACAAAAAAGTGAAAAAGGAATAATGGACAATGAAAATGGGACGGATGGAGTATTATTTAGCCCACAAAGACCCAAGAATCGAGGCTAAGCCCTTGGTCTTCCTCTCTCCTCACAAAAGCAGGACCTTTGATTTTTGGTGGTTGTCTGCTATCCCAAAAAGTGTATTATTTAGCCCACAAAGACCCAAGAATCCATGTTTAGATCACATATATCCCCTTTCTTTGACTTTAATGTGACCATCGAAATCACATATTATCAGTGTCTGCGCCCTTAACTGGACTCAGTAAAAATCTATCAAGCTGCCCCTTTTGAAAACAAACTAACTTTAGCCCTGTTTTGTATAACCCAATCTTTCAGCTTTCTTAACCTTTAAACCACCAAAGATCCACTTCCAGGGTTTCTTAGGCTAAGTTTCTAAAGCTGTCCTAATAAGTAAGTTTCTCAGCCAAATAAATCAAGATATGCCACCACTACATGTCAAAATCAGAACTTCTCAGTCTCACAAAACAAAGCTTCCCAACCCATAACACTCAGTCACTCACTTTCTAACTTTCCAAATTTGATGCCTCTCGAATTGGGGGAATTTGTTTTGGATGCAACAGTTATTTGAAATGCCCTGTCGCATGAGGTGGGTCCCATGCATTTGTAGGTCCCACCCCATGTGAGAGGGGCATTGCAAAAAACCGTTGTATTGAAATTTTTCTCCTAATTTGGAGCCAACCAACCTTCTTTCGTTCAAGCAATGTTGGCTAAAGTCTGAACCCTATTTTGGGTCAATTAGCTCAGCGCATAGAGTGTCATGTAATCATTACTCCACAAATTTGGATCGAATCCTTCCCCAACCTTGAACCCAATGTTTTGAAAGGCTCTAGGCACACAAAGACGACATGGTCTTCTGGCGAGGCGCACTCTTCCTTAGACCAAGAAGCAACTTGTAGGAAATACCTAGAATTGTCATACACGCTACATTTTCAACATATGCAATTACTTATTTAGTTCCCAATTCGTATACATTACATTTCAAATGTCAATTCACCAAATACTAACAAAAAGCATACATACATAACAAACTCAAAAGAAGAAAAGTAAAGCACGATAAGGAGGAAAAAAAAGGAAGAAAAAGACTGATGGTCTGGAAATTGAGTAACAAACTCGGAGAAAAAACAGACTACACTAAGGAGGAGGAAGAGGCTAAGCTCCAGAGTCCACCAACTGTGCCTTGACTCAAGGACAACTAATAGCATTTTGTTTAGTTCAGCCAGGGCTCACAATTTGAGCCCTTTTACTTTGAAGGGTTTTATCCTACTGGATTCCCCTACCTTCACAATGCTTGCCAAACAAAGGTTGTTAGACATCTGATCACAAATCTACGAAAAATCATGGAGGCGCACGCCTCATGCGCCTCGTCGGGAGGCACATGCCTTATGAGCCTTAGTTGTGCTCCACAAAATGAGCCTCGCCACAATATTCCCTACACTCCTTGGGGAGAGAAACAAAGAATCAAGATAGGTCCCGTCTAGGGGAGAACCTGCCAACTCATCAAATGATGTCTTCTCCCTTCATCCCAATCTTCAAACAAAAATAATTCCTCATCATTTTCTGTGTTTCAGTTGCACACCCTCGCAGGAACCTATACGAAGACATTATAATTTGGAATACTGCACAAAAAGACAAAACTAAGGTATATGTTCCTCCTCTTGAGTCTTAAACCTCTCTTCCATCCCTCCAGCCTTTTTTTCCAATACTAGAACCCAAGAAGACGTGGTCCCAGAATTATACCCGAAAGGATAATCTATCAAGAAGACAATAGCGACCAAAATGAGTGGAAAATGGATTGCCTGCCTTAAGTCCCCCAGAAACGTTTAAACTATTTCCTGCTCCACCATACTATGACAAACATATCAAGACAAGAAATTCATCTCCTCCATCCATCCCTATATCCCTTCCTAAGCATCTCAATATCCAAACAACTCCAATCAACAAGGTCCTAGGCTTCCTCAAAATCCACAATGAATATCACACCCACCTTGTTTGCCCCTATATTCCTCAACTACCTTGTTTCCAATCAATAACATCCAAAATCTGAGGAGCATTGGGGCGGAGCAAGAACTTTAAGCTAGTGGGGTCAAAACCATATAGAAGTTTTCTTTTCAGTTGATAATCGAAAGAAAAAAATCTGATTAAACAATAAGTATACTGACTACAAAAAATGATTAAGTTATAACTGACCCAGATGACTTTTCATATTTCAAAAGTACATATGATAACCTCATTTATAAGTTATTAAAGATATCTTGGGGCGATTTTGGTGTTTTAGTGGGGTCAAACTGGTAGAATATTCAATATCCCTATAATTTGTGTACTCTTATTGTGAGATTTCGAAGACACTGCCGTCAAGTGACCCACTTGGCCACTGGTACGAGGCTCCACAAATGTCCATTGAGCTAATAATACAGGATTGCCCAACACAGCACTTAAAGTACTTAATCTCTTAGGTATCCCTTTCCCAATAGAATGATGTACGTAATAAAAAATATATATGTAAATACGCAAGTAACTAATGGGCCTAAAATCACAAATCTGTAAAGAATTCTCCTTCTTAGGAATAAAACAAATAAAGGAGGCATTGCTACACCCAAACACAGCTCCATTTTCAAAGAACACATAAAAAATATTCCGTTCAAATCTCTTTCCAACCACCTAACACTCTTGACAAACAGCGATAGTTTGCTCATTAAAACTTGGGGATCTGTGGTATACCTTTCCAATTCGACTTAGTAGCAAGTTACTAACGTTTTTGTCACATAATGGAGCTTGATGGCGTCTTGGTTACTTTCAAATGCATGAAAGGGCATTTTTTTTTTGTAAGTAATGCATGTAAGGGTATTTATGTTATTTTCATTTAGCCTAAGCACATAACATATCGTAAAATAGGGCTAGACTATTAACTTGAGGTGTGTATATAAATTGTTTAGACTCTAGAGTTACAGTCTAAAATTGGGTTGCACATAATAACATTGGAAAGGTGTTTTAGAAAGTTCTAGAGGATTCCAGAAAATCTAGAACAATCAACTGATGCAGGATTAACTTGAATTTTTTTTTTTTTTGGGTTCGGATGATCTTCTTGACGAGCTCTAAGTAATATAGATCATGTAAGGAAGCCCGGGGTGCCCTCGAAACCCCGTACTCCTGAGTACAGAACTTGAACCATTGATAGCAACCACCAGAAATCCCAAAACCAAAACCTTCTTGGCAGTTACTACTGCTGATGCAGAATCGGATTTGGAAAAATCGCACAACCCCATGTATGAAACTTGCTAATAATCGACCAAAATCCTCAACGGATGGAACCCCATTACTACAAGGGCCGTTACCATTTGTCTACCGTGTAAAAAAGTTCACACAACCCATGGGCAGTTGCACAGAGAAAATTTTCAGCAGCCAAACGGAATTACAAAAAGGAAACAAGAAAAACGAAGGGTAATTAGGGTTTGGAGGAGAATTCGAGTTCTTGGAGCTTACCCGGTAGAGAGAATTTTCTGCGTTCTGATTTATTCCCTGCGACTAACAGAAACTGTAACTAGTTGGGTAAATGTGCGAAGATGAGATGCATGTACGTTGTTGATTCTCTCTAGGTTTGGAAAAACTAATAGAGAAATTTCTCCAAGTGGGAATTTGTACTTTCACCGCAATCTTACATCTATCCAAACTCCAGACCCTATTTGGGATTTTTTACCCTACGTTTTGGGCCTTTCACCCTCGGATGTGTACATGTGTTTCACTGTAAGAGCATCTACGCCCCTTAGATTTTTATTCAATTTTTACATGTGTTTCACTGTAAGAGCATCTACGCCCCTTAGATTTTTATTACGCCCCTTAGATTTTTATTCAATTTTTTACATGTGTTTCACTGTAAGAGCATCTCCGCCCCTTAGATTTTTATTCAATTTTTTACATGTGTTTCACTCTAAGAGCATCTCCGCCCCTTAGATTTTTATTCAAATTTATTTTGGTATTGTGTGCTTTAATGGGTAAACTCAAACGCATGCACAAATATGTATAAATTTAAGTAAAATCTTTATTAATGACAATATTATAAATTTAAATGTGTGAAATTTGCCAAAATTTAAGTAAAACTCAAATTTGGTATAGGTTTGGATAAGGAGTGGAGGAAGGTTTTGGATGATTTTTACTCAAATTTGAGTTTGAGCCAAGATTTGAGTCAGGAGTGGAGATCCTCTAATCAAAAAAGTTAAAAAAAGTTTTTGTAAGAGTGTGTTTTGAAAATGGCATAACCAAAATTAAAAAAAAAATTTCCTAGTTAATAATGTTGGTTCAAAATATAACTCACAATCGTATAATTAAACTTAGGCCCCATTTGCACTAACAAAAAACATTAAAAACTTAACGCATTTTACCATTTCGTTTCCACTAACAAAATACTTTCAACGTTTTATCATCTTCTTTCCACTAACAAAAAAGTTGTCAACAAGCTCTTTTTTGCTGCAGTAACTCTATTCACAAACCATCAACAACTTATTTACTACAGGAAACATCTAACAACTTCTCGACCACAAATAAAATTTACAAAATTTTGACCACCGGAAACACCCCTTTAGCAATACTCTAACTAATAACTAAATTTTAGACTTTGGATAGTCACATTGAACAACATTTTTTCTTTGAATAACAAAATCTCTCTCTCTCTCTCTCTCTCTCTCTCTCTCTCTCTCTCTCTCTCTCTCTCTCTCTCTCTCTCTCTCTCTCTCTCTCTGT
>BPLS01000549.1:156028-171228 GCA_019656275.1 Rhododendron kiyosumense
GATGTGTATAAGAGACAGCTCTCTCTCTCTCTCTCTCTCTCTCTCTCTCTCTCTCTCTCTCTGTTATCAATGGACTCATCCATTTATATTTATTCCCAACTTTCTCTATTTACTATCTCTCTCTACAAAAAATTCTCTACTAAAATTGAATTTTTTTTATTATGGACCATTGTGGACTTCATTTTGTTAATCATAGCCCTTAAATGGATAACCAAAATATAAGGAGACAAGTTTTGATTATTTAATTTTGGTTATGTCATTAGAGATAACCTTAGACCAATAATTCTACCATACCCCTAGACCAATAATTCTACTACCACAAACAAATTCACCAACGATTGCATATAACTGTCTACCTAGAATCTCCAGATCAGCTAAGACCCATCCTTTTAACTTAATAATAATGCTACAACCACACACAAACTCTCTCACATGAGAGAGCTTGAGAGTTTTGTGTGTTTGGGTATGAAAATGTTTGTGAGAGAGTTTGTGTGTTTGGTGTTCATGGTTCTAGACTTATTGTTAACTTAAACTTGTACAAAACTTAAAAGAAAAATAAACGTGTAAACATCGCTCACCCCTATTTTTACTTTCTCAGATAAGTAGGAATGTTAGTGCCTATCACGTCGATTTGCATGTGCACAGCCTAGCGATGAGACATGCCATTTCTGGACTAGAATGGTCCTCTTTCTAGTTGACGGTCTGAAAGTGGGTCTCAATAACTCTAATCTGGGCTGAAAAGACAACATATACTTTTAAGACATCTAAACCAAGATCGGCACTATTAGATGTGCTTATTCTATCATTCTAAGGTGGTTTGCCAAGTCTCATCATAGTCCGTTGACATTTCACCGTTGGATCATCACTGAGTCTTTATCAGTTACTAGTAAAACACCCGATTTGCCCCCAGGAAGTCTTAATCGGGCAAAATCATCTCCAAACCATTTCAAACATCACATATGGTGGTATCATGGTATTCTAAGAATCTAAGGTCTCTGGTCAAGTTTCGTGTGAAACAAAACTTGTTTGATATTTTTGCGCATATCGAACTTTTCAGAAAAGGCAATATTTTGTTCTCAAACCCCGGGATCAAAGTTTCTTGATCCAAACTGTCTAATAGCTCATTCTCATGAATTTGAAGCTCTCTGCAAATTAAATCTTAGGTCATTTGGAGCTTGTTTGGTCTTCCGATCGCGTGTATCGCCAGAAGACACACAAGAATTGAGCGATCGTCTTTCTTATCAATCTAGGCATAATCTTAAAAACGGATGTCGCCACGACGTTCGGAATGCCTCAAAACCTTAAGACGGTCACCCTGATCGGATTTGAATCAAACTTTTTTGCGTTCGAACGTGCGAAATAGTGCACTATTGAATCAATCGGTGCAAACCGGGATGATTGGCTACAAGAGGGCCACATCAACCCCTAAGGGGAGCCTCCCCCAAGAATCCTGACCCCCTATTTCCAAGACCTCCTTAGTTTTGACCCCTTCACCTTCGATTGAGTTTTTCTGGATGTTGTGACTTATTTTATGAAGCCTTTGAAGGTTCTTTCTTTCTTTAGCTCCCAGAGCCTTGGAAGTGCGGCAAAGCCCTAACCAATTAAAAAACCCAGGCTACAATTGCCTTGATCCAGGAGAAATCAGGTCCTAGACCTAGGGATCGGCTTTCTAGCATCATGCAGAGTGCTGCCGAAATTTCGCAGTCACCTCCTCGGTTTTCAAGGACCTGTGGAAGCTCTGCCCAAAATTCCGTAGAAATTTCCTGATTCTCAAAGTCTTGCGGAAGCTCTGCTGATTTTCCAGTAGAAAATTTTCGATTCTTAAAGTCTTGTGGAAGCATTGCTGAAAGTCCGCCACAAGCTAGCATGATCATTCGAACTACCGCAGAAATGGTACCTGATTCCTGCCAATATTTTATCTCTCTAGCATAGCCGAAGCTCTATTCTCGGGTTACTACTGAGAGTCTGTAAGTAACTTTTAGTTTTCATCTTTTACTTCAATTATTTACTTCGTGGCTACATAATAGATAGGTAATCGGATAAAAGAAATCCACGTTCCTACAAGGTAGTCAAGCGCACCCTTCCGGGCCTGTTGTGGTCTACCTATGTGGAGTGTGCCGAGTGTCAAATTGGGGAAAGACTAAGAAAAGAAAGGTAGGAACTACGCCTGGCCTGACTTCTCCTTCGCTCGGAGATACGTAGACAGTTCTATAACGGCTCGGTCAGAACCTATCCACCCTTTTACGGTAGGAACTACGCCTGACCTGATTTCTCCTTCACCTGGAGACACGTAGGCAGCCCGATAATGGCTCGATGAGAATCCATCCCACCCTCACTTCACTTTACCATTTTACCCCCCAAAGGTTTGAACTACACCTGACTTGACTTTTCCTTTGCTCGGAATACGTAGGCGGTCCGGTGTGGGCCTCGGTCAGAATATCTCTAAAACTCTATTTCTCATTAGTTATTATGTTAGCTGATATGTGGACCCTGTATCTAAAAATGATAAAAGGACAATAAAACACTTCTCCCTGAGCAAAGATGTTGAAATTATCCTTTTACCCTTTGTAGGGTTATATCTACAAAACTATCTTTTAAAAAGACGGTAATTACCACTTTCCCTAACAGAGTCGTTATTATCCCCCTTTACCCTTATACCCTTCTCAGGTCTCGGTTGACTTTTTTTGGGTCCCTGGTTGACTTTTTTCTGAAAATCACAAAAATGACAATAAAATCCAATGAGGGAGGCCTCATTGTCTGATTTACCTTTCTACCCTTCCCAAGCCCCAATTGACTTTTTTCGGGCCCCAGGTTGCTTTTTTCTCGAAAATCACAAAAGAGTAATAAAATCCAACGAGGCCGGCCTTGTTTCTCAAATTACCTTTCTACACTTTCCGAGCCTTGATTGATTTTCCTGGGCTTTGTGATAAGCACCCAATAATGTAGATTCTTGGTGCTTAATTCCTTGGTTATGTCGTCTTTACGCTTATAAAGTTTGTATTTTATCCAATATTGCACGTAAGGTGTGTTTTTAGTGTTTTCAAGTAAATTGTGTAAATAAGGCGCGTTTGAACGGCAAACAATGCTTCGGGTGCAACCAAGAACCCAAGACCACGTGCCACCCCATTGTGGTGCCCAAAAAATCATGAAAAAGATGGTTTAGAGGTTGCTCAGGACACCCAAGGGTCAAGGGAATTGAAGGAGCTGTGAGAATTTTACCAAAGAAACTCATCTCTGACCAATTGAGAGTAGAATTGTCATATATTTTGATGTACAAACTATTTTTGATCCAAACTACTTGGGTTAGAAAGTAGACTCAATAAGCTTTCCAAAGTCCAAAGAACACCCAAATCTGAGTTCAGGAGCGTCCGGAGCGATCCCACGAAGTGTAGCCAAAATCTACCTAAACATCGTGGTATCGATACAACCAAAAAGGTTGTATCGATACACTTAGCTTAACTTTTGGACAAAAGCTTAGTTAAAGCTTAGCTGCTCAATATCAATACCCCCTTTCTTTTGTATCAATACCAAGAGCATATGATTAACTTTTTGTTGTTTGTCAACCTTCCATTTATGGAAAATTTCCATTAGTAGTATGTTTTTGGGATATTTTGTAGAGAGAGAAGCAAATGTGTATATTTAGCTCTCTCCATCACAAATAGCAAGGATGGCCATTAGTAAGCTTTAGGCCTAAGTTTCTTTCTTGCTTTCTAGGAATTCCATTGTTGTTGCTCAAGTTTTCAAGCTTAATTTCCTTAAGAACTCAAGTAAGTTTAATTCGTACGTTAATTTCCCGTTTGTTAATATTGTAGCTATAGACTAGATCCTTCTCAATATCAAGTTAGTTTTCATTTCTATCGGTTCAATATTATGTCTCAATTTCCTACCATGTTTTATTCTTGTTTAATGGTTGAGTAATCTTCTAGGCTAGGTTATGAGGTGATCTCTCTCCCATGGCTTAGTTATTTTAATGGTTTTTCTATGACTTGATCATGGCCTTAGTAAGGAAAAAGCTTAATCTCTTCTTTTCGGCCAAATCAAAGAGCTGTTACCCGTTTTGATCGTGTGTCGGCCGGAGTTTTAACCTTCATCTTGCACAATTAGTGCTTAGAGCTTTTAACTCTCTCAGTGTTTGAATTCAATATTTGCTAACTGCAATTAAGCTATTTCCGAGCTAATACCATGATTATGCTCGGCTTTTAACGTTGAGTGCTTCGGGTTAAGATTGTTTACGTCTTGGCTTGGAGTTGTTAGAAAGAAACGGTTAAATCGGCTAAGTTATCAAGCGATTTGATCTCCTGGACCTTGCCGCCTTTTTATCAAGTTTAAAATAACTTTTCTAGTCTTTTCATTAGAGTATTTCCATTTTCAAAGTAAAACCGACAGTTGGTCGTCTAAACGCCACAAACCTCACATAAAGCCTATGATCCGACCAAGCTATATTCGATTCCCTATGGTACGATCTCAGTCTTACCAAGTTATTCTGCAAACGATTAGAAGTCCTATGCTTCGGGCTAGACATCCACAAGTACTATCTTCCGTCGTAAGCACTCTGGGTTGACTTTTTCCAAAAAATCATTAAAAAAATGCTAAAATCCAACGGTGGTAAATCCATCACCTAAATTACCTTTTAATCTTCCCGGGCCCCGATCAACTTTTTCTGGGCCCCGATTAAACTTTTTTACAAATTTTTACCAAGTTAATGTATTAACCCAACTAAGCTATCCCAATCATCGTTTTACCCCTCTAGGCCCTACTTGACTTTTTACCAAAATTTCTCCAAAACAATGTTTTATCCCCATGGAGTTGTTTTTATTGCCAAAATACCTTTTTACCCCTGTCACACCCTCGATTTTTAACATAAATATAAGAGATTTTTATTACTAAAACCTCACAATTATATGTACAATAACCCAAAAGGATTTAACATTTCCATTTCCATAAATTACACTTCAACGTTTTATAGTTCCCAAAAATTTACATCTTTGGCTCCGAGGCCTAAATCAACATAATTACCGTATACCAAGAGAGTTAAGGACTTACAATATTACTTAATCAAAATGTTTATAAATAGAGTTACCAACACATCTTCCAAAATAAATTACAAAGATGACTTAATAACTCCTCATTGTTGGCTTTCAAAATCATGTCCACGCCTAAACACTCCAAGCATGCAATTATTGCCCCGAGTTAGTACCTGAACATGATGTAATGTTTGAACTACACTAGCCCAGTAGAAAACTTTAATCTGACAATGTATGCATATGAAATGTAGAAATGATCACAAAATGAACAATGGCAACCAAATCCAATGGAAGGGCAACAATAGTAATCCAATTCCAACCTTTCGTTTCCAAAACCATTCATGTATTTCAACAAATAACCTTTGAAAGCACCATATGTCTAGATGTGTCTCATACATGTGTCATGAGCCGAAGCTCCTGCCGGGCCAGTTGAAGGACCCCGATATTCTCTGCCAGGCACCTTACCCATTGGGATATCCTGAAGTATCCCATATGAGCATATAGCTACTGTCGGGCCAATTAAAGGACCCCGATATCCTCCGCTAGACACTCACCTGTCGAAGAGTCTTGAAATGTTCTCGTCGTGTCCATAAAGTTTCGAAATCCCTTTATCGTCATGTTCATACCATTCAAACCACTTTGATACATAAAGTATTTTTGTGAAATCGTATCCAAACGAGTATCAAAGTTGTGCTAAATGCCCGATGAAGTCATTAAACATGAGTAATCAAGTTAAGGGTCATTTGAGAGGTATTTGAGGAGGTTAGAAGTGATTGGAAATCAACACAATGAGTACGAAGCAAAACAACGAAAGCTGGGGTTAAGCAATAAGTATCGATACCAAGGAAAAATGTATTGATACCATTTGACCGAAATGGATTGCAAACGCAAGGGTATCGATACCTAAGATAAAAGGTATCGATAATAAGTGATTTTCTGGGCTTTGGAACATGAAGGTATCAATAACAATGCTAAAAGTATCGCTAATAATTCAATTCGAGTAGATTTCAGCTGACTTTCATGGGTTTCTCAACATCAACAACAACAACAAGAATCAATGGCAAGAATCAAGCTATAAGAAACAAGTCATAAACATATATTGCAAGTTAGAACTTCTTACCTCAAGATTGAAGAACAAAATCAAAGAGCTTTCTAAGCCCTAGCTCCAACCCTTGGAATCAGATGGGATACGCCTTCACCGAGCTCAAACCAGCGAGAAACAAGCTCCACTACGCGAATGAATGAAGGATTAGAGGTAGTTTTAAGTGGGGTTTTGAGTTATTTGGATGAAATTTGGAGAGAGAGTAAGAGAGGGAGATGGGAGCCGAGAGAGAGAAAGAGTCGGGAGAGGGAGAGGAGGAAAATGATCCTCTACCCTCTCACCGTCCTATATATACGCAAAATTATGCAAATTACTCTAACACCCACAATTTCCAACTTCTTGCACATCAAACCCTCAAACATATTTTTCATTTTCCTCAATTTTAAACATTGAAATTAAATAAATTAAGTACAGGTCTCTACAACCCCTCCCGGTCCCGATTGACTTTTTTCACCTGGTTGACTTTTTCCAACTTTTCGTTGTAGACTTGTTTTTAAACTGAATAAACTTTTTCTGGGCTTGCGATAAGCCCCTTTCACACCCAACGGTCCACAAAGGACCATCCGCTTTACGGATCCGGGGGCTCTGTTGCTCGGATGGGCGCAATAGCCCCTACCCAGGGGCAAAACGTTACCGTTTAGATTAAAAAAAAAAATTTCAACCACCAATTTGCAATCCTATGGAGCTGAAACGTGATTATGAGAGCCTTAGAGACAAAATTTGATTATGTCTCTTTAGAATAATATGATTAGAACAATAAGATCTTCACACCCGTTCAAACGGATTAAAAATTGAAGCACTTAATTTTTTAACTATATTTTTTAATATATAAACCGTCTCAAAAAATTAAGTACTCAAATTTTAATCCGTATGAACGGGTGTGAAGATTTTGTTGTTCTGATCATATTATTCTAAAGAGACATAATCAAATTTTGTCTCTAAGGCTCTCATAATCACGTTTCAGCTCCATAGGATTGCAAATTGGTGGTTGAAAAATTATAGTTAAAAAATATAAGTTCTTCAATTTTTAATCCGTTTGAACGGGTGTGAAGATCTTATTGTTCTAATCATATTATTCTAAAGAGATATAATCAAATTTTGTCTCTAAGGCTTTTATAATCACGTTTTAGCTCCATAGGATTGCAAATTGGTGGTTGAAATTTTTTATTTTAATCTAAACGGCAACGTTTTGCGCCTGGGTAGGGGCTACTGCACCCATCTGGGCAGCAGAGCCCCCAGATCCCCGCTTTACACTCAGACCCCGAACTAAGCAGACCTGATTTCTCCTGCTCTAGAGATACGTAGGTAGCCTTTCAACAAGGCTCGGTCCACCTTTCTCCTTCTTTAAAAAGGCCGTTTCCCTAATAAGTATGAGTATGAATAAATCTGTGAAATAACAAACATAATGACCATCTATTTCATTTTTATCCAAAAACAACTCATTTTTATTGCATGTTTAAAAAAGCAAGTACCGCAAGTGTGAGGTAGTGCTCCGGCTTCTCCACACGTAACAATGTTTAAAAAAATGAGTACCATAGACCTAAAACCTTTTCCTAAAAAGTAAAACGGAGTTACTCTTTTCTAAAAATAGGGTTATTGGGCTCGTAGAACCCTTTTACTAAAGTACTTGAAATATTCTTCAGATATTCAAGAGGTGACCTGGCACACCTAAACTCTATGACCAGTGGCGACTCTAAGTTATTTTTCTAAACCCCTTTTGTAGCCCGAACTACAGTTGGACCTGATTTTCCTTTCCTCGGAAGTACGTAGGCAGCTTGATGAAAACTCGGTCCCATTTTCTAAAAATCAAACTATTTTTCAAAATATCCGAACCCTTTTTATGGAGCACAAAACTCCTCCTTTTCCTTCAAAAATCACATCGCAATCCATAGAAAATGGATCACTTAATCCTCCCGAATTTTCGCCTTCCCTTTCGTCCCTGAGGGGGGGGCGAGATTTCCCGATCGAGGGTAAAATCCCAAGTGCAACAAAACAAAAAGAAAAAAGCGGGAAGATTGTGACTTTCTCCCTCTATTTTTTTTTTGCTCAAGGCCTCATCGATAATAGAGCCCACCTACACCTTTCTCATCTTCCTCAGCACTCTACTATTGATTGTTACCAACTATCTCCTGCGCTCTCACCGTCTCTCTCCCTCGCTATCTGTGAAATCAAAACCCTATCCTCTATTACGAGTTGGTGTAATTTTTGTCAAGATATTGGTAAAATTAGTCTTTTCTTCTCTCTCTCTCTCTCTCTCTCTCTCTCTCTCTCTCTCTCTAAACAAGATGAAACTGTGAAATGTTGGCATAACCATTTATGTTTCTTTGTTTTGGGGTTAGTCATCATTATGTTGTCTTCTTGTTATGTTATATTAGATTGATCGTTAATTGCTTAATTTCTTACTAGTACACTATTGGAAATTCATCACAGCAAGAAATTTGTGGGACATACATAAAATAACTAAACATAAATGTGGAGGATAACAAAGAATATAAACATTTCGGAGATGTAGGACCCTAAGGCCATGCAAATCTCCCAAGAAGCCCAAGTACCTTAAACACTCAACTTAGATAATCTTTATTTGAATACTCTTGAATATTTCTACATACCGTTGATCAACGCCCCTTTATATAGGACATAAATATACATTTTAGACTCCGCCAAGTACTTTAACACTCAATGAGATAATCTTTATTTGAATACTCTTGAATATATCTACATACCATCTCTGTTGATCAATGCCCTTTTATATAGGACATAAACATACATCTTAGACTCCTCATACTTAATCCATTCATGTATCTCCACACACATATGAACCTTTCCTTGCATGAATCAAGAACATATATGTGACTCTTCAATAACCTAAGAACATAAATTGTGTTAGACGATCCTATCCTCAACATTAAACTCTAAATTATCTCCAACATGCATTTCCCTTTAATTTAGAATTTCAAGGAAGCATGTTTTCCCCAACTAATTATTCACTTGGATCGATGACGTCGTTCAGCTTCAGCTTTTAACTCTTCATTTTGTACAATATTCTTTTAATAGCTCTCCGAAATATATGAATATTTTGTTTTAACGTAATCAAGCTCTCTGTGGTTGATGTCTCAAATCACAATATTGTAAAGCCCCTTCAAATGCTCAATTCTTAGTAACGTAACTACTTGCTCAGCTCCTTTCTTTGTTGACTCATTTGATCCAAAAATTCGGTTGTATCCATGACCATCATTAAGAACGACAGTAGCTAAAAATATTGGATCATGGTCTGGTCCACGCTTCTTACATTCAAAAATAGCTAGAGGAAAGGTTAGCTTCTCAATAATCTCCTTGAGAATGATCTTGAAGGACACCATCACTTCAATTAGATGCTGGCTCGCCATAATCACCCTAAAACAAACAAATAACTAATCATACACTTTAATTGCTGCCGAACATAATAAAACTTAGCAAGAACATAATAACTGGGGAAAACATGACTCCATGCATAACTCGACATTCACTCTTGATCAACACAGTCATCCCAGGATCGTACTACATTTCGGAGATGTACGAACCTAAGGGCGTACAGAGCTCCCAAGAAACACAAGCACCTTAAACACTAAACGAGATAATCTTTATTTTAATACTCTTGAATATTTCTACATACCATCTTCGTTGATCAACACCCCTCTATATAAGACATACACATACATCTTGGACTTCTCATGCTTAAAGCATTCATGTATCTCCACACACACATGAATCTTTCCCTACATAAATCAAGAACATACATGTGACTCATCAATATCCTAAGTAGATGAATTGTGTTAGACAATCCTATCCTAAACATTAAATTTTAAATTATCTTCAACATAAACATGATTATCAATTGATGAGATTATAGTTATGTATATTCATAAATCTATTGATGCTTTGATGATATATGTAATGGTCCGAGTTTTCAAAAAACATTTTTATCTTTATAAAAAAAATCATTTCATGTAGCTAGTTGTACGAATTTTTTATATATATTAATTACATATCGTTACATGCATATTGTACGCGTACTTGCTTGTGTAAGAGACTAGCCCCGTTTGATAACGGGGATAAATAGATGGGATTCGTAAGGAGATGGGATTAGGATTGGAATTGGAAATGAGATGGGATTATTAATGAGAAGGGATTGATAATGAGTATGTTTGTTTGAGATGAGATTAGATGATAGGATTATTAATATCATGTTTGTTTGAGATGGGATTAGATGATGGGATTGGATTGATAGAAGAAATTGGTAATGAAAAGGGATTAATAATGAGAATGGGTTGGGATCGGACTACGAATACCAAGTCCCACGGGGTATTGTTAATACCCCCTAATCCCCGGATTCGGCATCCCAACGGATGAATAGTCCGAACCTTTTTTTGTTACCAAACAAAGTATTAATAATCCCATGGGATTATTACTCCAATCCCAACTCCCAAACCCGTTATCAAACGGGGCCAGAGTAGAGATTTTGTGCATAATAATTTTCAGGTGTAAATAGATGCATGTATTCGGTATACCATTTATGTGTGTAATGATCCTACAACCTCCATTTTCAAATAACCTGAGATAAAATCATTCCTAGGCCTACCTCTAGCCTCCCTACTCCCCAAAACCCTATTGGCCACATTTCTTGTTCCACCTACATGGACCCTTAAAGACCCACTCCCCTCACCTAACAATTTGCCTTATCTAGCAAACCCCAAAAATACTTCCAATCTTCCTTGTTTAACCTTTCGGGCAAGGGACCAGAGAAAACAAAACCAATTGTTCCCCTTTATCCCCTCCACCAAACCACCAGTTTACTTCCCTTTTCTTACTCTTCATTCACGGTAAAGAAGAAAGAAAATGAAGACACCCTAATTACCACCATTGATCATCACCTAAAGTATCCCTTTCAACCCAAACAAGAATAGTCCCTGATGAAGCAACTTTGATGACAACACCGACCTGAACCTGCAAAACAAAGCTAATAACCTGAGTCACCGGTATGGTGGCGTGCTAACCACCCTCCGATACCTAAGTCAGTAGAATACTTGTTATGAAAGGGTAGTGAGTTTCTCTGCTAGAGTTGTGTACCTCGTATTGGCATTCTACCGTTGTATTTATAGGCATTCCCATCGGAGTTTGAGTCCTTGTAGGACTATACCTCGTAAGTTCCGGATCTCCTCTTTGAGGAGTGTGGAGTCCTGCCTTAGCTAGGAGTCCATGGGATTCCTGTCAGGCTTAGGAATCCCATCTTCGACTATAGTTATGTATATCTCTGGGAATTTAGGCTTATCCCAGCCTTCCCTTATCCCTTAGGATTATCGTTCCAGCTGTGGCATCTTCATCCGAATTGGTGTATCATTTATGTGATATCATAGGGATTATGCTCTTCAGGAGAGCTAGGGGCCGGAGCTGGTCCTTGGACTTTCTTGGAGCTGGGAGATCATTGCTTCGTTTCTTGCAAGCCCTTTATGCGAGGCTAAAGGGGGGAATAGCTCCTACTCCCCAGGTCCGTAGACCCGGTAGTGCTAAGCTCTTCTAAGTATATTCTACTTATCAGTCCCAAACCGATCCATTTTAGCTATCAAAATAGCCCATAAACTCCAGTTCCGAACAGCCCTGTTGCAACCCAAATACTACTCCAAAATCTGCCCAGAAAGCAACCCTATTTCCTCACTAAAATAAGTCCCAAACAGCTCTGTTTTCTCTCCAAAAGAAGCCCAGTTCTACTCCGAGACAACCCGATAAAACAACTCATAAACTCTAGCTTCGAATCGGCCCCGATGGAACTCCGTAGCCGTGCGTTTGATCCGTTGACCCAGCTCCGTTTCCATTCCGTATCGTGCTAGAACTTCCGGATCGAGGTAGTTAAAAATTATCTCCGTAAATATATTTATAGTTGGATAATGTATAATTTTGAGTGTTCAATGTATGTGATATCACTGGATTAATGACTTAGAACGGCGGGAGTATGGTTCGGTTTATTTTAACTTGACATATGAAGTTTACTTCCTGGAAAAGTTGGAATATGCATGTAAGGGAATTTATAAGGTTAAGAAAACATCCATCTGGACAGCCAGCCACCACTTTGGCCGTCCTTTGCTTTGTATTTCCAACAACATAATTAGTTGGAGTATAGTTCAGCTCCTGGACTTGAAATTGGAGTCCAAGACTACTTGCTTAAATAAAGAAGTTCTACTTTATAGCATTTGTTAGTCAGTAACTTAATTTGATTGATATGCTGGTTGTGTTATTGTTGTGCTTCACCCACGTTGGATAATTTTTATATGGTTTGGAATATTATTTACACGTGATTTTGGGCCTTATTTGCATTAGAGATATACTTTGGCAGAATCCTACTAAAGAAGAATTCATTATGGAATAAGACTCCTTTCCTAATTGAAGTTCTTACGGTAAAAGATTCACAAGGCAGCCTTGGGCGACAAGGCTGGGGTTTTTTCTTGAGCAAATAAAGGCAGAAATTAATACTCTATAAATACCGAGGCGTATTAGGGTTTTAGGGTATTGTGTGTGAGATATACACAATTGGTGAGAGCAAGAGAGAAAATATATTGTGAGAGTGAGAGAGAGATAAAAATATTAGTGAGCGTGGGCTTGGGGATTAATATTTTTCTATCTCATTGTACTCGATCAATATAGTGGAATTTCTCTTTTGTTTGTGGAGTAGGTATTGAGACCGAACCACGGAAATCTTGTGTTCTTTATTTTTCTTGTATTTGTTTAATTTTGTGGTGTGCTTCCGTTGCGGCGAGGGACCCAAAATCCCAACAATTGGTATCAAAGCTTTGGTTGGAGCACAAAATTAACATACTCAAGAGATGGCTTTGAAAGGCACAGGTTTTGCGGTTGAACTTTTCAACGGGCACAATGATTTTACTCTTTGGCAACAAAGGGTGAAAAATATATTGACAAGAGAGGGTTTGGTAAAAGCTCTCAAGAAAAAATCGGAGAAGCCGGAAGGAGTGAAAGATGACAAGTGGGAAGAGATGAGAGAGTTAGCCAATAGTACGATTCAATTGTATCTTGGTAACAGCACTCTTTGAGAAGTCATCAATGAAACGGATCCGGCAGAACTTTGGGCAAAGTTGGAGAGTAGGTACAAGTCCAAATCATTGACAAATCGGTTGTCTTTGAAGAAGCAGTTGTACGCACTTCAGATGTCAGAGGGCGTGAATTTCATAAATCATATGGATGAGTTTAATAGGTTGGTGACTGAGTTGGAAGCCATTGGTGCGAAGATTGAGGAGGAAGATAAGGCTATCATCTTGTTGGTCTCCTTGCCTCCTTCATATGAGCATCTCAAAACTACTCTGATATATGGCAAGGATACCATTGAGATTGATGTTGTGGTGGCTACCCTTATTTCGCATGAGTCAATGCGAAAGCAGGATAGTGAAAAAGACTCCATTGGTGGAGCTTTGGTTGCATTAGAGGGTGGCAGTTTCAGAGGTAGGGAGGTTGAGAAAAGGAATGGTTCCAAGTCAAGAGGAAGTTCACAGTCAAAGGGTGATAAGAGGAGGTGCTACTGGTGCGATAAAGAGGGACATGTAATCAAAGATTGTCGAAAGCGCAAAGAGGACAAAGCTAAGGAAAGTTCAGCAAATGCAGCAACTGAGGAGGATTCTTATGATGAAAGTGACGCACTCACAGTTACTTCAGGTACTGGAAAATTAGATTGGATTTTGGACTCTGGGTGTTGTTTTCACATGTGTTCAAAGAAGACATTTTTTGATACATACGAAGCTCGTGGCGGAAATACTGTGAGGATGGCTAACAACACAACCAATAAAGTTGTGGGTGTTGGGACAGTGAGGTTTCGCATGGTTGATGGACACGAGATGACATTGACTGGGGTTAGACACGTGCCAGGTCTCAAAACAAATCTGATTTCGTTGGGAACGCTTGTTTCAAGAGGTTGCAAGTTCCAGTCAAGTGGTAGAGTCCTTGAGGTTCTCCAAGAAGAAAAGGTAGTGTTGCATGGGAAGCTGATGGGTACCCTATACAGGCTTGAAGGGGATGCTTTGATTAGGGGAGCAAAAATCAAACATCGAGCAAGTAGTATGGGATGTGATAATGCGCATGTGATGCGTGGGGGTGAACAAGGTGGCAACAAGTTGCAAAGAGGCACGATTGGGCTCGTGGGCGAGCATGTGAGCGGTGTGAAAGTCGTGCAAAATTCCGGTTGGAAAGAGGTGCAACAAGTTGGTGTTCACGTGAAAGCTCCAAGCAAAGAGACAAAATCGGTTAACGAGGTCAAAGGCGCGCCTATTAAAAAGAGGGTCTCTTTTGCTTTAAATTTGGTTAGTGGTGGTGATCTCTCCTTTGTGCACAAGAGGAAGGAGAGGTGGGGCCATGTCAATTCGCAAAGTGAGCTTTGTGGGGCGCCCCAGTGAGGGGGTGCGGTGCACCTTGGTGAAGGGGTGCGTAAAATCATCCCACATGGGTGAGGGGGTGATTGTTGTGCTTCACCCACGTTGGATAATTTTCATATGGTTTGGAATATTATTTACGTGATTTTGGGCCTTATTTGCATTAGAGATATACTTTGGCAGAATCCTACTAAAGAAGAATTCATTATGGAATAAGACTCCTTTCCTAATTGAAGTTCTTACGGTAAAAGATTCACAAGGCAGCCTTGGGCGTCAAGGCTGGGGTTTTTTCTTGAGCAAATAAAGGCAGAAATTAATACTCTATAAATACCGAGGCGTATTAGGGTTTTAGGGTATTGTGTGTGAGATATACACAATTGGTGAGAGCAAGAGAGAAAATATATTGTGAGAGTGAGAGAGAGATAAAAATATTAGTGAGCGTGGGCTTGGGGATTAATATTTTTCTATCTCATTGTACTCGATCAATATAGTGGAATTTCTCTTTTGTTTGTGGAGTAGGTATTGAGACCGAACCACGGAAATCTTGTGTTCTTTATTTTTCTTGTGTTTGTTTAATTTTGTGGTGTGCTTCCGTTGCGGCGAGGGACTAAAAATCCCAACAGTTATTCAGTTCAATAAATCGCTCAATTCTTGTATTGCAATTGCCTG
>BPLS01000549.1:171238-191636 GCA_019656275.1 Rhododendron kiyosumense
TCATTTTAATATTGATGCTAATACCTCCGAGAACTTAGAACAAACATTAAGTTCACTGGGGTTTGGTGTACGTATGTAAAAGATCACATAGACGATTTTTAAGTTAAAAGAAATGGGAAAAGATAAGAGATGATGTGATTGGCGGTTAGCCAAAGGAATGATGGTTTAATAGGATTCTTGGAGGTTATCCAGTGAATCAGGATCTGTTGGAGGTTATCCACAGAGTCCAGTTTGGGAGAAGAGAAATGAAGGCAGGGTATGGCAGTTGATTGTCAATTCGAAACCTTAAGATATGCCATTGCGTGATCGCTCTTTTTGAATAGGAGATAAATGGATGATATGTATTATAGTACCAGGTTATGGTTAGTTCCTTGTGGGCCCAATGGTTACGGTTAGTTCCTTGGGGAATTCATCCTTGCGAGGTGGTCGATGACTCCGACTAAAAATAACTTAGGCCGTTTCACCAGGGCTTCCGGTTAGGGCAAGCAAGGGGGAGCACACGGTATCACGAATGGCCATAGTCCCAGTGGTTAGTATGGGAGGATGTTTCTCAAGAGTTGAGATTCTAGATTTCACTAAGTTAAAGGTTAGTAATTAAAATTGATCACTCGCTACTTTAATTATATTTCAATTTAACTGTATTGTACATGCCTTTGTATGTAAGTTATGGGTTTCGGGTAGGCTTTAGCTGCTGAGCGTCAATCGATCACGGTACTATGTGCCCTGGTCTTCAAACGCCAGATGTTGAAGACAGAACAGGAGTGCCGTACAATCCGACTGAAGTCAACGCTGATGAAGAGGGAGCCTAAGAACCTTGGTTTTCGTATGCGTTGTCGCTCTGATTAATTTTAAGTTAACTTTATTTTGTCAGCTTCAAAGTTGATTTGGGAATTGTAATATTTTGACAAATTCGACAACTTAAACTTAGGGGCTGTTTAATAAAACTGAAAACTGAAACTAAAAGCTGAAAAATTAAGTACTGGAAACTGAATGCTGAAATTTTTAAGCTGAAAAGCTGTTTGATAAATATATTAAGTACTGAATTAAAAAAATGATGAATTAATTTTGTTTCAATTGTCTCTTAATGGTGGTGGAGTGGTGGTGGTTGTGGAGTGGTGGAGGTAGTAGGAGTGGTAGTGTAGTGGTGGTGGAGTAACAGTGGTGGTGATGGTGATAGCTGTGATGATAGTGGTGGAGTGGTGGAGGTGGTGGTAGGAGCGGTGGTGGTGGTGGTGGTGGTGATGTAGTGATGGTAGTGGTGGAGTGGTGGAGCTGGTGGTGGTGATGTGGTGGTGGTAGTGGTGGAGCTGGTGGAGCTGGTGGAGCTGGTGGTAGTGGAGGAAGTGGTGGTGGTGGTAAAGTGGTGGTGGAGCTCGTGGTGGTGATGTGGTGGTGGTGGTAGTGGAGGAAATGGTGGTGGTGGTGGAGCTAGTGGTGGTGATGTGGTGGAGGAGGAATGGTGGTGGTGGTGGAAGTGGTGGTGTTGGTGTTGGTGGTGGTGGTGGAGTGGTGGTGGAGCTAGTGGTGGTGATGTGGTGGAGGAGGAATGGTGGTAGTGGAGGTGGTGGTGTTGGTGGTGGTGATGTGGTAGTGGTGGAGTGGTGGTGGTGGTGGTGGAGTGGTGGTAGTGGTAGTGGTGGAGTGGTGGAGGTGTTGGTGAGAGTGGTTGCGGTGGTGGTATAATGGTTGAATATAAGTACACAAAAATTCAGCCAGAATTAAGTAGCTCAAAGCTACTTAATTTTTTTCAACTTTTTGGCCTATATTTTAAGTGGTACTTAATTTGTTAAGTAATGTAAAATATGGTTATCAAATCTACTGAATCACTTATTACTTAATTGATTCAGTATTAAGTAATGAAATTTAGGTTATCAAACAAGCCCCTACTGAATCACTTATTACTTAATTGATTCAGTATTAAGTGCTGAATTTTGGTTATCAAACAAGCCCTTAGTTCAATATGGTTGTAATATGATGGCATCTACTTTTGGAATGGTGATGTATTAAATATATGAGGTTCTTTTGAAAAAAAAAATTCTCTTTAAATTATTTTATTAATGTTTCGAAATTCAGGGCGTTACAACTTGATATCAGAGCTTAGGTTTTAGAATAACTCCAAGGACGTGGGTTTTGGGTAGCACTAGGCTTCGTGGATACAATTTGGTAGTTAAAGTACTATATATTTACTTTCGTCGCATTCGTCAGATTATTGAATTTTCACCAAGTAATACAAGCCTTTGTATTCTCATGTACCATGTATTCTTTTTTAGAGTCAAAAGATTGGGGCTTTGATTTGTAATGTTTGTATTTGTTATCAAACTCTAATTATAGTATTAAGAAGGGGAGGGTCGCTTAACTGTTTGTAGCAGTACTCTAATGTATTCATGTTTCTAAGGTAGTAGTGGTAGTGGTAGGTTTGCGTTACATATAATTATACATATTGTGATGTAAATTGGATGTAAACCTTGTTCTATCTAGATTGTCTATGAAAAATGAACTTTTAGTCAGTTTAGTATTATTGCATCTATTACTCTTTCAAATATGCCTTCTAATTATGAAAATGGAAAACCCCCCTCGCTTAAAATTTTACGCACATCTTAGATGATGGAGACAAGTAATGGAAACCACACCGGTAATAATCAGAACAACCGTCAAAACAATGATCAGAACAGTGGGCCTCAACCCAACAATAACGGGCCAAACCCTCAAAAACCAAACATCACCATCGCGCTTAACAGCATGGCCCAAATCCTGCAAAACTTGGCTGCTAACCCTCAGGGACCCCAATATCGTGCACCGCAAGGCCGCACCCACTTGTTTTTTGAATTTAGGAAACAGAGACCTCCAACCTTTCAAGGAGCACTTGACCCTCATGTTGCCGATGGATGGATTCGTCCGATCAAGAAGATGTTGGACACCATGGGAGTTCGATAAGGTGTTGACCAAGTGGCTTTGGCCACGTACCAACTGGAAGGGGAGGCTGACTATTGGTGGGAGGTCACCAAGACTACTGTGAATCTCGCCACAATCACATGGGCTTAATTCGAGGAGATCTTTTTGGAGAAGTATTTCCCTACACTAATTAAGGACCACATGGCACAAGAGTTTCTAGCACTTAGACAAGTAACAATGACAGTGACATAATACATGTCACGGTTTGAGGAGCTATCACAACACGCACCGACGTATGTCCCTACTAATGCCACTAAGGTGAGAAAGTTTGAGTGGGGGTTAGAGGACCCTCTTCGGGGAAAAGTGGTTGGGATGGAACTTCCAACCTTCTCTCGAGTGGTGAGGGCCACTTTGATCAATGAAAGGGAACTCAACGACTTTCATAGAATTTTGAATCAGAAGAAGGCTACTCAAGTAGGAGGACCAATCCATAACAACAACCAAGGGTTCATTGCACCAAAACCCTATTTCTATAACAATCAGCATCCACCGCAACAAAGCAACCTACCCTGGAGGAACCCTAACACAAATCCTAATTTGAATCAGACCCAAGGCCAAATCCATGGACAGAACCGCAACAACGGTCCTGTCAGGTGCTTTAACTGTAACGAAGAAGGTCACTACAAGAATAATTGTCCTCATCTGAAGAAGAATGGGAACCATGGAAATGGGAATTAGTAGATCTGCTTGACCGACCGGGTGAATTAAAATAAAGACGCGTCCCAAGCGTAGGACTCTCGACCGGTGTAGCACAATATCCGGAAGTACCGGAGTCGAACCACAAAGACGGACAGGCGGTGCTTATTCACAAGTGTTGAATTCTAGTTTAACTTGGCTCTTAGGTAGCCACCCTTTGCTCAATGAGGTTGATTTACTAACTAAATTACCAAACTGAATTGATTAAATAAGGATTTAAAAGGGAGAGTACAGCCGTGGGAATCCAGCGTCCGCAACTAGCCTAACCAATGTTCACTCGGGCCACAATTATTCACTTTGTTGATTTTAGAATAGGAAAAAGTATCCCTAACGAATGCACACCACCTGTCGCCAGTTTCCGTGCGCATTCGAATTCTGGCGATGCCTGGGTTTTGTTTGTTAGAAGAGTTTTCGTCTTCTAAAATTGCTTAAAGATTAAATTAATTCGAACCCGAGGGTGAAAACGTTAATTAAATTAGCCATGAGACGCCTTCGCCCCGCAACCGCACTCTACAAAATTACTCACTTATGACTTTATTAAACGTAGCAATAATTTTATTCCTAGATCTAAACATGCTTTAAACAATTGAAATAGAAATAAAACACAATACCACAGACTTACGGACAAGCAACGAATTCGATTACCAAGGAAGAATAGGAATTTAAAGCTGGAAAACTTGAAGAACTGAGATTAAAACTTGAATCTGCAATAAGAACTCAGAAAACAGCAGCCAAAAGTTAATTGAAAACGTACGTTATGGAATGTGTTACCCTAATTTGGGGTTTTTATAGTAATCCCTTTTAATAAACAATTAAAAATCCTAAAATAAATCGGAATCGGACCCGTAACAACCCAAAACGATGCCGTTCCATAGCCTGTTAAGCCCTCGGTAGCGCTACACCAAAAAGGGTGTAGCGCTCACGAACCCTTTAGCTGTTTTAGATCCCGTTGACCGATTGCTGGCGTTGACCCCTTGATGTCAAAGGTAGCGCTACACCAAAAAGGGTGTAGCGCTACCTAGCTCTCTGTCCACTTTGTGTAGCATGCTATGCCACGTTTGAGCGCTATACCACTTTTCATGTAGCGCTCACGGAGATTCTGTTCATTTCCTCACGAATTTCACTTCAACACTTAGTCTCCACAGCCTTCTCGCTCTCAAGCTCCATCATGGCATTTCCGGATACCTCTCATTACCGCCAAAACATCTCAATTTCCTGCAAATTAAGCACAAACACAAAATTCAACCACGTGCACGCATTAAATGGAAAATGAGAATTAAATGCACATATAACGCGCTAATTTCCCTACTTAGGCGCTAAAATTCATGAATTCCGCGCGCCTATCAAGATCCAAGCAAAGCTGGTTGGATTTGGAAATCCACTGTAGAGAGGTCAGAATCAACAAAGGCCAAACTAGAATCCGCATTAGCAGCCCCATTTGTTTCAGAATAATGGTTCAAATGGGTAGAATCAACCAAATGCGGGCAGAGTTTTCGCACTGCAGGGAACAAAGGAGGAGAATGACCCTTCGGTGATACAAGGTAACCTTGTACTTTTCGCACTTGTGTAGAGGTTTATTTGATTCTAGATCATCGCATTTGTTCAAATCTGCTATGTGTGCACATACTTTGTGATTAGAGATTAAACATCAAGGAATGATGATGAGAGTCACTTTAGCGCTTTGAGAAAAATTTTAGTAGGCTTAATATACAGATCGTGTAAGTTCTACGTCAACACATAATCTCTAGGTTATAGCAATGATTGACTTTGATGATATCTTGGACATGCATCGGCTATGCGCAAATCACACCGTTATCAACTGCCATAAAAGAAACAGAAATTCAGCTTCAACGGGAGGTTTTACTTTTTAAGGGGGATAGAGGAAACTATTGACAATTGATCATGTACTCCCAATCCTCAGTCAATTGACTCTATCATAATATTTTCCTGTGTTCGAGAGTTGTGAACTTTTGAAGACTCTCATATCTCAACTTTCCTTGCAATTTCAATCATCTACTCAACTATAGTGGCTTTATCTCTAGTTTTGTAATGACCCGCCCCAGCTGACCTGCTAACCATTCGCATAACCATGTGGCTCAAAAGATTAATCTCAAGTTATACAATAGCTCGACGTGTCCCGTTATATACAATATCAACTCCCCACAATCCACCGATGTGGGACTTGACTCCCATGGTGGGTTCTCATAATCTCCCCACCTTGGCTGCAACATCCCTGTTGCATTGGCCCAGCAACCTTCCCCTTGTGGTCATAATGTGGCACTTTGGTCTGTGCAGCATAATCAGTGTGCTCGTACCAGATTCTAGAGGTGGCCCCCACCATGTAGACCAGGGGTGTGCTCTGATACTAACTATAATGACCCGCCCCAGTTGACCTGCTAACCATTCACCTAACCACATGGCTCATGCTTGACCGATTCCTAGACCAAAAATAATAGGTTGCCCCAAACGTAGGGCTGAGACCGATGTAACACAATACCCGGTAAGACCAGAGTCGAATCCACTAAGGATGGTGAAGTGTGTGCTGTGGAACCTCGGGTTGTAGTATTAAAATTAGCTCTTAGGTAGCCACCCCTTGTCTTTCAGTTGATTAATTAACTAATACTAATAAATAACGTGCTCAAATGATTTAAAAGAAAGGCGTGGTCGTAGAGAATCGGCAATCGCTACCCAATCAGAATCCGCTTGTTTTTCAAAGTTCTAAAAATGGTTAAATTTTAGGGAGAATTGGATACTCTGAAGGATGCGAATCCTAAGGTTGTCGGTCTTGTACATAGCGGCGAAAAAGTTTTGGTCCCTCGTTCCCGCTCACATAAGTCTCGGCAATGCCTCGGATTCGTCCAACAGACATAGTTTTCACCAACTAAAATTTATTTAATTTAATTAATATACGGAAAAGTTGCGAGGAATCCTAATTGGGTCGCGGCGCGCCTTTACCCAGCAACCAAATCTCAGAAAAAATACTCACTCATTATTAAAAATAAAAGGAATAAACCCTAGAATTAATTATACTTTTTTTTTTGAAGAAAGAAAATAAACGAGAGATAACAATTAATTGAATACCAACGAACAACTTTAATTAAGAACAAAAATTGAAACGAGTTATCGAAAAGTGTGCTCTTGAACAAAACTTGAAAACTTCAAGAGAAAAGAGCTCTGGAAGAAAAAAAACGTAAGAAAAAGCTGCTACGTAATGTTCACACCCTAAACATGAAGTATGGAGGGGTATTTATATTAAAAACCCCTATTATTTAGAATTAAAAAGAAAAACGACAAGAACAAAATCGCCCGTTGTGGCCATCGGTATCGATACTGCGAAGGGGAGTATCGATACTCGTTGGTCTGTTCAGCCTTGGATGACTTTTACACCTCATTATATCGATACATGGAATTATGGTATTGATATCGTGCCCGTTAACGGCCATCTTCCAAGCCTTGCATGGGATTTGGCCACCCGACGTTCACGACTCTGCTTCGACGTGCCGGCAATGTATGAACTGGCCTCGAGGCCACTCATTCCAACCTTGGCGCTAAATCCGCCTTATTACCTGTGAAAATAATAAAAACACAAAACCAAAGCAAAGCATGACATCAAGTGGAAAATGGAATAAAACGCGCCTCTAATGCGCTAATTCGCCTTAGGCACTCATATCCAAGATATCACGCGTGTAGAAACCCGTATTTAATTCAATTAGTTTTAATGTTTATAAATGGAGAAAAATGAAATAATTGTGTTTATGTAATTTTGGGCTAAAGTGTTAGAATTGATTGTGGAAGGATACAATGTGTAATTAGCATATTTATGGGTATATATAGGAGGGTGAGAGAGCATGGAATCATTTTTCTCCCCCACCCTCTCACCGGCTCTCTCTCTTTCTCTCGGTCTCTCTTCCTCTCTCTTACTCTCTCTCCAAATTTCACCAAATTTCTCTCAAAACCCACCAAAACAATCTTCAATCATTCATCCTCAACGCGTAAGGTGGTCCGTACCACGTTGGTTTGAGCTCGGAGGAGTCGTATTTCGTTTGAATCAAGGTTTTTGGAAAGCTAGGGCTCGTATTTTCGTGGGTTTCGTTCTTCGGCCTCGAGGTAGGAATTCTACCTCTCAATATATGTAATAGAAGTGTTTTCTAGCCTTAAATCGTGTCTTTGGTTGTTGTTGTTGTTGTTGTTGGAATCGCCAAAATCTGCAGAAAATCTGGGCGAACACCCATTTGTATCGATACTGATCTGCTCAGTATCGATACAGAAACCTCTGGAATGCTCTTAGCTACTGTTGTATCGATACTGATTTAATCAGTATCGATACAATGCTCTCTGGAATGTTTTCAGCCCCTGTTGTATAGATACTGAAATTCACAGTATCCATACAACAGTAGCTTAGCCCAGCCATTGTTCTTTGCTTCAAACTCCATTGTTTTGGCTCCCGATCATTTCTAACATGTTCTAGACATCACCAAATAACTCCATAATATTGTTAATCTTATTCCTTGAGTTCGTTGTGTGTCCTTTGCATCCCTTGTCCTTGTTCGATAAATTTTTATATCGATTAACGCATGAACTTCAATTGAATTGAATTGAATTGAAATGACACCTTATGTGAGTACGAAATTCTTGGACATTTACCGACACAACGAGAACATGTTAGAAATGATATCAGGGTCCCATAATTAGCCTGGCAGGGGATATCAGGGTCCCATAATTAGCCTGGCAGGAGCTAACGCTCATATTGAACACTCAAGGCCTAACCCTCTAGGTGGGTGCTTGGCAGGGGATATCGGGGTCCCATAATTAGCCCGGCAGGAGCTTCAGCTCATGACACATAACGTGAGGTGACATTGGACACATGGGAAATTGATATGATTGGAGGTTGAGGGGTTTACCAAATTTCGTATCGGTTACATTGGACTGTTAAACCTTGGTTATTGCTTACCGTGTTTCTATATCCCATTCTTGCCTTGTGATCATTCTTGCATTTCTCTTGCATATAATGTTAGCGTAGGATTTCCTACTGAGCTAGTGTAGCTCAAACCTATTATCATTTTCAGGTACCAACGCAGGGCAATAGCATGCATACTTAGAGTGCTTGGATGTGATCATTGTTTTGAAAGCCAACATCGAAAAGTTACTTAGGCATCTTTGTAAATTTCTTTTGAAGATGTATTTGTAACTTTATTTGTAGATCTTTTGACTACGGAATATTGTAATTCTTAACCCTTGAATATTCAGTACTTATGTTAATTTGGGCCTCGGAGCCAAAGGTGTAATATTTTGGGAATTCTACATTATTTTGGTTATCGTAAGGATTATGACGAAGTTTATTTATGGAAATCATTTATATTTATGTTAAAAATCGAGGGCGTGACAACGCGCCTATCACACCCCCCAACTTGAGCTTTGCTAGTCCCAAGTAATGAACGAATAGAAAAATATTAAAACAAAAACTAAAATAGCAAAAACGGGGATACGAGGGTTATGCAAAATTAACATTAATTAGGCGGCCGAAAGGTTTCCGCATCACTCTCCTGCAACTGAAACACATGCATGCCTTGGCAAAAAGATGAACAATATCTGTGTCGAAACACATGTAGAGATAAAATGCCCCACGATGGCAATGTTGCTACACTCGCTCACCGGAACTCTCAACACCCCATGAAGAAGCACTTGGTGAACTACGTGGGATCGAAACAAAGGCCACCATGCGCCAATCAAAAATAACGCTCATAAAGAATAAACAGCTCGAGATAACAATCACGATTCCACAATATGAGCAGCATTAATAAATCACATGCATAAATGAGAGTAGAAAAAGTGCACAAGATCTACAAAGAACTTGATAGAGCTTAAAATGATTATGGTTCTGAATAAAGGGAGAGACATGCAAAATTAGGCGCCGGCCTACAATAGCGCAAGGAAAACTACCCAGACTGGCCGCCGCCTTACCCCTTAACTACCAGCATGCACCCATTGGTGCCAACAAAACCATGTCCAATAAAAACATTGAAACATCCATACTAAATTATTACATACCCAAATACTAGAAAATCAAACATAGTCCATCGACACTGAAAACATGAAACAAAGACATAAAATGATACCACCACTTAGCCTTATACATCATGAATATCCCAACTCAATCTGAACCGCTACTAGCAAAGTCATCGCTATCCTCTTCCTTTGAAAACTCGGGATTCTGATAGGGTTTCGAAGACTGACCGGTGACTCGGCCGTATAACCACTGGTTTTGGTGGGACAGTTTGTGTTGGTCCCTCCCAATTTGATGCACCTTTTTTTTTTTTATCTTCTGTTGGCCTTTGGCTAGTGCCACCTCAAGACAGAAAATTTTCCTCAGCCAAGTGTTCGTGCTGGCATTCGCCAGAGGCTCAGTCAACACCTACCAACAGAATGGGCCGCACTCTTCCGAAGGATAGAACTATCAATATCACCCAGCTTACCCTCATCATTCTTGAAATACTTCGTAGCCAACCCCTCAGTGGCCCTATAGATTGAGGAAATCAGACACAGGAACGGCATCCAAGTGTTGGTTGCCGCATCTCTGAATTCTTTAATTTTTATAAAAATATATTAGGCCCAGTCACACACCATATCTTCCTCCATGAATGCCACCAACATATTCCCCGTAGTCTCTGAAGGCTTATTCTCAGTCGCCCGAAGATCTAGGTTGTAACACACCAATTGATTCACAAACCGAAACGACGGCCTAAATTTACCGGGCCGGTGGGGGACCATTCCGTTCTTCTTCTCTTTATACAGTAACTCAAACACAATATCCTAGATAAACTCTGAATTAAGGGCCGGGTAGTTCGTTTATCCCCGGGGGTCGAGCATAAAGTAACCTTGTCGCAATAATCCCAGGGGTTACTATCACCGGTAACCTACCAATCCTAGAAGTAACATGGGCCTCGGGATGTAATTTAGTCCTAGTTTCAGGCACGACCATATGCTTATAAAATTCCTCAACTAATTCTATGTTAAAATCAGGATTGGGTTCAAACCAAAATGATAAACCTTGTCTAACGACCGCTTGAATGACAACATTGTCCGGTGGAAAGCTATCCCTGACAATGTGCCTCCCCACCTTGACTCCCCGACCCTTGCATGAGGCCTCCCATGCCAACTACTCGTCCCGGGCCATTTGGTACCGGTTTCTCCTCCACAGACGGGCCATGCTCTCCATCGGAGCGGGTTCTTGCTCCAAATCCAGATCGACTGCATGACCGAAGGAACCCACACCCTTGCCTTTCTCTACCAAAGCAGCCCTCTTTTTGGGTGCCATGTGAATGTTGGGTTTAGTTTAAGAAAGGTTAGGGCTTTTGGATAGGAAGAGATTTGAGTTTTTGGTGGAGTTTAGAGAGTAGTATGTAGTAGAGGATAGAGAAAAGGAAGTTTTTATGGAGTTTGGAGTGATTTTGGTGAAGGAATATGGATTTTCGGAGGTGTGGGTGAAGGTTTGGTAATGGAGTAATGGAGGGTTAGAGAGAGAGAATGGAGGTTGAAGATGAAAAGAAAAAGAAAGAAAATAGGGGTTTCCGCAGGCCCTTTTTGCTTTTAACCTTTTTCTGTTTTTTTTTTTTTTAACCAAGAGGGGTTGGTATCGATACGGAAGGGGCCTATATCGATACAGTTGAAACTGTTCGATTTTGACCGTCGTGTTTTTTTTTTCTTCTTTTTGGCAAAGGTTTTGGTTAAGGGATGGTTAAGGGTTTTGTTCACACGACATCTATCAAAAGTTCTTCAAATTCACCCCCAACGACAACGATGCTCCAAACAAGAAACCCATGATGCACAAGCTAGACCCCCCAACTTGAATCCAACCCACACAGCGGTTTCCTAAGTTAGACTCTGGAACTGACTCAGACTGGTTTAAAATTGGTCAAAGGGACACATATGCGGTCTAATCATAAAAGAACGCCTTATTTCATCCCCTATGCACGATATCTACTATCACAAATGCATGCAAACTATTCAGCTTTTCAATTATGAAACAAACGCCTACTATTTTACACAAATGTGAGAAAGGTAAAACAAAGAACATGGTAATGTTTCTCAAGATGCAAAATAAACCACATGGGGACACCTACTCAACGTTAATGACAGCACAAACATGTTCACAAAACGCCAAATATATGCATGAGTTCAAGTTAAACAGGCACAGACGTATCCCCAAACAAATTAAAAATTACCATAAAGTTACCCTAGCAACATTACCATAAAGTTACCCTAGCAACACAACAAAAACATGAACAAGGTACACCCTCCCCCCAATTAGAAACATGCTATGTCCCCAAAGTATGGAGACACAGCAAAATAAAAATATCAAGGAAAAGAAATGGACTGATGGGTGGCAGCCAACCACCATGATCTCGGCTGATGTTCGAGAAATTTCTTGTCACCCGGCCTCCGGGCCAATCACCGTACCCTGCAAAAGACATTAGTATCGCCTGGTTCGTGGTATCCGGGCTCCCAAAATAAAAATAAAAAGAAAATACTCCACCAAATCGTTACATGATTAACGTGTCATACTTTTCTCCCCATCTCTCGGCGGTGGCAAGGAATGGGTGGCTATACAACACCATGATGCAATTTTTTTTTCTTTTCAAATATCTATTTTTTTTCTTTCTTTCTGTTGAATAAGCGAAACAAAAATAACTTTAAAAAAAGACAAGAAATAAAGAACTACGAAATAGAAGACAACTATACATAGATTGTGCCAAAAACAATAGGACTTAATAAAATTCAACGTTACCGACACAAAATTGCCCTTACTAACCGGAGCTGGGCACACGATCCTTATTTTAATAGTGGTGTGCGAAGCAATAAAACCCAAGTCAATGATGGGTACCCCCATTGCTAGGGGCCGGGTCCACTTCTCAAATGAAGAGAGTGGTACGCAAAGTCTACCCGTTAAAACGTAGCCATAACGGCTACACAACAGGGTTATCCGAATAAACAGGATCGACCAAACTCATCAAGTTCACCTACTTCCACATATTCGAAAAATGGCTTTAGACGCTGCTTATTAACCTTGGAAACATTGTTATTCTTAGGGTCACAAATATCCACCAAACCATTCGGATATACCTTATTCACAATGTAGGGACCGTCCCACTGGGACCTCAACTTACCAAGAAACAGATGGAAGCGCGAGTTATACAGTAACACTTTTTGACCAATACTAAAGGTTTTGCGCTGAATATTCCTATCATGATACGTCTTAACCTTAGCCTTATAAATATTTGCGCTCTCATACGCATCATTTCTAATCTCCTCAAGCTCACATAACTGAAGTTCCTATGGGCTCCTGCCTCAGGTTAAAGAGCGTTCAACGTCTTAATGGCCCAATAGGCCTTATGCTCCATCTCAACGGGCAAGTGGCAAGCCTTACCATAAATGAGCTGATAGGGTGAAGCACCCAACACAGTCTTGTAAGCAGTGCGGTAGGCCCACAAGGCATCGGTCAACTGAAGTGACCAATCCTTCTTATTCGGGTTCACGGTCTTTTCTAGAATCCCCTTAATCTCACGATTCGCTAGCTCAGCCTAACCGTTAATTTGAGGGTGATAAGCAGTAGACACTTGTGAGAGATGCCATACTTACTCATTAATGCCCCAAAAGACCTATTGCAAAAGTGCGAGCCTTGATCAGAGATAATGACACGTGGCATGCCAAACCTTGACAAAATGTTGGTTCGTAAGAACTCTAGCATGACTTTCGAATCACTAGTCTTAGTGGGGATCGCCTCAACCCACTTCGACACATAATCCACCGCCAAGAGGATGTACTCATACCCGTATGACACCGGAACGGGCCCACGAAATCAATGCCCCAACAATCAAAGATCTCTATCACAAAAATGTTCTAGAGGGGCATCATATACCACGGGCCAACCTTGCCTAATTTCTGGCATCGGTCACACGACTTACAAAAGACGTACGCATCCTTAAAAAGATTTGGCCAAAAGAAACCACACTCATTGACCCTGGCGGCGGTCTTCTTCGCGGAGAAATGACCTCCGCACACCTCGGTGTGACAAAACTCTAAAATTCCCTTTTGATCAGCTTCGGGGACACACTGGCGCATAATTTGGTCTGTGCAACACTTGAACACATATGAATCATCGTAAATATATTGCCGGACCTCTCTCAAAAATCACTGCTTCTCAGTTGTGGACCAAAGAGGTGGAATTTGCCCAGTCACCAAGTAATTGGCAATATCTGTAAACCATGCGCACACAATAACAGCAAACAACTGCTCGTCAGGGAAAGTATCCATAATGGGGAGATGAGAGGTGGGGTCCTCAAACTCCAGACGAGACAGGTGGTTGGCCACTACATTCTCAACCCCTTTCTTATCCTTAATGATGAGGTGGAATTTTTGTAGCAAAAGAATCCATCCAATAAGGCGAGTTTTCGCATCCTGCTTGGTCATCAGATACTTCAAGGCTGCATGATCAGTATACACCACAATCAGCGAACCCACCAAGTAGGACCGGAACTTGTCTAAGGTAAACACCACCGCGAGCAATTCCTTCTTGGTAGTAGTGTAGTTCATTTGTGCCTCATTCAAAGTCTTGCTTGCATAATACACGACGCAAGGATCTTTCCCTCGCCGTTGCCCTAAAACCGCCTTGATTGCATGGTCGGAGGCATCGCACATCAACTCGAAGGACAAATTCCAATCCGGAGGCTGCACGATCGGCGGAGTAGTGAGACTCCACTTCAACGTCTGGAATGCCTCCTCACACGCCTTTGACCACACAAATGGCGTATCTTTCGATAACAAATGACACAATGGTTAGGAGATAGCACCAAATCCTTTAATGAAACGTCGGTAGAAGCCGTCGTGACCGAGGAAAGACCAAATGTCTTTAACAGACTTTGGAGTGGGAAGATTTGCGATTAAATCAATCTTTTTCTTGTCCACCTCAGTACCCTTAGATGAAACAATGTGTCCCAACACAATCCTTTGGGTCACCATGAAGTGGCACTTCTCCCAATTAAGCACAAGTTGCTTCTCCTCGCACCGTTGCAAGACCTTTCCTAAATTCTTGAGGCATTTGTCAAACGAATCCCCGAAAACTGAAAAATCATCCATAAACACCTCCACGATCTTCTCTACCATGTCGCTAAAAATTTCCATCATGCACCTTGAAAAGGTTCTGGGAGCGTTGCACAAGCCAAAAGGCATGCGACGGTAGACAAATGTATCGTAAGGACATGTGAAGGTGGTCTTCTCCTGATCCTCCATGGCTACCTTTATTTGATTGTAGCCAGAGTACCTATCCAGGAAGCAATAAAATGCCCGACCAGCCACCCTCTCTAGAATTTGATCAATGAATGGGAGAGGGAAGTGGTCTTTTCGAGTGCTTGCATTGAGCTTCCAGTAATCAATGCAAAATCACCACCCAGTTTGAACACAGGTTGGCACTAGCTCGCCCTCGCCGTTCCTCACAACAGTCACTCCAGCCTTCTTAGGCACTATCTGCACCGGGCTCACGCACTCACAATGGGCTATTCGGTAAATAATACCTGCATCTAAAAGTTTCAACACCTTAGCCCGAACCACCTCCTTCATATTGGGGTTCAAACGACACTGAGGTTGCCTAGAAGGCTTCACATCCTCATTTAGAAAAATGCAGTATGTACACATTGTTGGACTAATTCCCTGCAAATCCGCTATCATCCAACCTATTGTGCCTACGTGTTCTCTCAACAAGGCAAGCAACTTGGCATCTTGATCCGCCTTGAGGGATGAGGAGATCACCACCAGAAAAGTATCATCGCCTTTAAGGAAGGCATACTTAACCGTGTTCGGCAGAGGCTTTAACTCTAGTTTAGGCAGCTGGACAGACGATGCGAGAGCTTTAGGAAGTGGGGCGCCAAGCGGCTCAAGAATTGGGTTCCAAGCGGTGCCACACACATCCTCCACTGTAAGCATCTCCATTAAACTCCCTATCTCTGGAGAATCTAAAAATGATGCCTCTTCGGCGGTTAAGGCTATCTCCAGAGGATCCTTGTACAACACACTATCGACATGCTCTTGCACCAGCTTGTTCATCAAACTCACCTCATAAACCTCCTCATCATCCTCAACCTGATTATCCACGTTGAAAACATTCACCTCCATTTTCAAGTCCCCAAACGACAATTGGACTTGTCCAGTTTTGCAATCCATGACAGCACTTGAGGTGGCTAAAAATAGACAGCCAAGGATAATAGGAGTCTTCTCAAAGACCTCTGGTATTGGGCATGTGTCCAAAACAATAAAGTCGACAGGAAAAAGAAACTCGCCCACTTGAATTAAAACATCCTCCACCACCCCCTTCAAAATTTTCACACTCCGGTCAACTAACTGCAGCGTGACCGATGTTGCTCTCAAATCGCCTAAGCCAAGCTTCAAGTATACCGAATATGGGAGCAAGTTGACACTTGCTCCTAAATCCAATAAAGCCTTATCGAACTTTTGGCCTGCAATCGCTATAGAGATGGTGGGACAATCAGGGTCCTTACACTTGGTGGGGATCTCAACCTAGAGAATGGAGCTCACTTGCTCCGTCAGAAGCACTTTGTCCTGACTCTTGGTTCTCCGCTTTGACGTGCATAGATCCTTCAAGACCTTTGCAAACTGAGGAATTGTGTCAATGGCTTCCATCAAAGAGATAGGAAACTGAACTTTCTTGAATAATTCAAGCATTTGAAAGTTCACATTGACCTTAGGTTTCGCCACCAAGCAATTTGGATATGGAGCAACAGGTGGCGACGAAGTCTTAGGGGCTGCAGATGCATGCACCACCACTTTAGGAGGCTCTGCCTCTTTCTCTTCCTCAGGGACACTTCCCAAATCTGGAACGACTGCTGGTGCAATTACCAGCACCGGGGGTGGAACCAATTTTTGCTTTGGAGGTAAGTCCTTGTCGAATACCTTCCCACTTCTGAGAGTGGTGATCGCCTTAGCCTCTTCCAGACTCGGATTCAAACTACTCGGACCAGAAGAATCGCCCACATAATGAGTATTGGCGGCATTGACTAAAGGTTGAGAAGGAAACTTTCCCTTCGCCTGTTGGACTTGTCTAACTACCGCCGTCAACTGGGTCAATTGGGTCCTAATGTCACTAATTACTTGCTTGTTTTACTCAGTAAAGCTAATTTGAGACTGCATGAGAGCCTTCATCATCTTATCAGTCTGCTTATCCCGCGGGGGATGGATAATGCCGGGGGGTGGTCCAAAAGATGAAGGACCGAACCCCTGTTGCTGCTGAGGCGGATAACGGAACTGGGTCATTTGGCCTTGAGGAGGCCGGAATTGCTGAACTTGCTGCTGAGGTGGTGTCTATGCAGGCACTGGGTTTTTTTTATCCCTCCAACCTAGAAGTGGATTTTGGGCCCACCTAGGATTGTAGGAATTTGAATACGGATTCCAACACTGGTTAAACGCGTTCACCTCAGCCTAATTACTATGGTATACATCTTTAACAATAGAAAAAGCGGGGCAAGCGGTAATTAGATGCCTCGGACACTCACACAACGTGCACACCTCCTCGACTCTCACCTCATTCACTTGATAGACTTGCTTAAGCTTCAAGTCCTCTAACTATTTAGCTATTTTGTCCAGTTGAGACTAGACATTGTGCTCTCGCACGCTCGAAGGAAAAATGCCAGATCCACTAGGTCCCTGTGCAGCCATGGCCCTATCACCAAGGTCGGAAGGTTCCTAACTTCGGTGTTTCTCGGCCAACTCGTCGTGAAAGTCCCACGCATCGTTTGGGAACTTGTCGAGAAAATCCTCATCCTTACAGAGGTACTCAATTTATTGGACCGTAGCAACATTCAAGCCTAAATAGAAAAATGACACCAACTGGTGTTTCACGAAGCCATGATGCGGCAAGGACAACAGCAAGTCCTTGAACCGCTCCCAGCACCTTAAAAATGACTCGCCCTCTTTCTGCTTATATGACTGAACTTGGTGAGTCAGGTAGGTAAGAATAAACCTGAACTATGACAACGAAGAATGTCAAAAGTAGACCCCAGTATGGAAAGATTTGAGGCCCGAATAGCGAACATTGCTTGGATCATGACAAGCGATGATTGTCAGACAAAGGCCCAAACATGAAAAAATTTAGGGCCCGAGCAACGAACATTGCTCTGACGCCAGCAACGGATGAGATCTAAATCAAATCCTGATGCACTTAGATCTTGGCATTGAATAATGCTTGAAACGGCCATGTTTGGCCTAGAATTGGGATGAGTACGAGTACTCCTAAAAGTATTGCTGGGAATTTGCTAGAGTACGAGAAAACTTTGGGCCAAAGCAATGATTGAATATCGAGAAACTGTGACAGTATAAAATAAACTGGAGTTATTGCTAAGTATGAACAAACATAGTAAGAGTGCAAGTAACACAAAAAGTGCCGCGTGTAAAAAGTAAGGACAAAAAAAGCCTGTCCAGTCTAAACGATGAGACGTTTTGCCTAGACTAAATGATGAAAGTTGCAACAATTTTACGAAACAAGGTGCAGGAGCAAAATGAACTTGCTCGGATCTTGAGAGCTTTACTCATCATTTAAGAGAAAATAATGAGTAAAGCTGAGGAGTAATTATAGGGAGGTATTCCTGAACAAGCCAAATTAGGGCCCGAGCAAGAAGCACGTGGGACCACAGAGTTGGTAAGATAAGATAAAAAGCCGTGCAAGGTGGTGAACGGCGATACAGGACCAGTGACATGTGGAAGTCATTGGTCCAGGTAGCCTGTTCGGCAAATAAGGACAGAAGATACGTGAAGTGGTTGGTCCAAGTAGTTAAAAAGGACCAATGACATGTGGAGTCACTGGACCAGATGGATTGCTCGGGTCGAACAGGGACAAAACTCATGGTACGAGAGACCATGGTATAAATATGATAGGGACAGTCGTCGTGCAATACGGTGGTCGGCGATGTGGAAGTCTGTGCAGGGCTTAAACCAGTGAACATAAGAAGTTATTGGTCCAAGGGTTAGATAAAGAACCAGTAATATATGAAGTCGCTGGTCCAAGTAGCCTGTTCGGTAATGAGAAGGCTAAACAGTAGGAGAAATCTGGGGAAAGTCACCTCAGGTGCAAGGAACACTCTAGAAAGGTCCAGAAACAGTGGTATTCCGTTAATGAATGAGATCACGAGAATATAGGATTTGGGAAAGATACCCAACAAGAATGGGATGTTTGGCCAGTTATGGAAAAGAGTCCTAAAAGGACTAAGGTAATGAACTGATAAGAGAATGAAAATTCAAAATATCCTGGGTTCTTATACGAGATAGGAATCTTAGGGCAATAGGGATGCTTGGGCAGTAAGCATTTATGAATCTATAAATACGAGGTAAACTTAGAGGTGAAAGGTACGCAATACGTTGCACTCATATTGTTCTCCTACTGATAATTAGGGTTTTCGGCTAGTACGTGATACTAACTTTGGCATCGGAGGGTCTTTGCTACGAGAAGCAAAGGCGCGCTCACCCCTTCTTTGCTTTGCAGATTAGGTTTCCGACGACAAATTAGGGTTCCGGTGAAAAGGTACGAGTAGTCATTGCAATCTGGTACTGTTCTAAGCACGAATTATTTTCATCCCTCTATACACAAGTACGTTTTAATTAATGTTCTCTCAAATGATGGATGATGAATAAGATACTGTTTCTAAGTGGAAACAATTTGAGATCTAAATGATGTCGCGTCCGTGCTATTGGAGAGCAGGTCATGCTTCTGTTATAAGACAATCACACGGTCTTGGCTGTGAATTGGCGGTCATAAGATTATGCACCAGAATTCCGAAATAAAGCAGTAAATAACTGCAATCCCGGAGATTGCGAGGCCATTCCCACCTTTTTCCTTAACTAATTGTGGAGTGGTGGGTGCTTAGCTTTACTCGGCAGACCTTGGGGTTTGATTTAAGATCTTTAGGTGTTGGGAGGATGAAAATACGTACGAATGCAAGGTGGAATTTTTGCAGAGGAAAATGAGGGTAAAGGGTGTGAAAGGAAATGCAGCAATTCGGGCTACTACCCGTAGTTGTGTGTTGAAATGAAGGAGGATGCCTCTCTTATTTATAGGAGAGAGATGATTGCACACGGTTAAAAGGGATAATGACGCTCCTAATATCAATTAGGATCAATCAGGAGCCAATCATCAAACTGAAAATGAAAATGATTTCTCGGATCTCCAACGAGCGGCCTTGGCAACAATTAAATGATCACTAGAATGATCATGCGGTTGTGACTTTGTAATATGTCAGAAGACACCATTACATGGCCATGGCGCACGTGGGAAAAGAAAATGAAAGGCCATGGCACACTTACGAAAAGGAACATGCGGCCACCATAATGATTGGGCGGCAGTGGTATCAAAGAGATGATCGTGGCTTTTTTAAGGTGTTTGAGGTTTTATTTTGGTATCCCAATAATCTAAACCGTTGATATTTTAAAGCTTTTTGAGAAGAGTAGTCATTACAAAAAATTTCTTAATGGCGTTGGCTACCATGCCCCAATCTGGTTTGGGGGCATTGATGCCCCAGAATTGTACTACCATTTTCTTTACCGTTGGATTGTTAAAAATTAATCTGGACCGTTAGTTGCATGTCCCATTAACCACTCCAGCCGGTAACCTCTATCTTGTCCCCTTCTTTCCATGCCACAGCCATTCCCTCTCTCTCTCTCTCTCTCTCTCTCTCTCTCTCTCTCTCTCTCTCTC
>BPLS01000549.1:206432-216560 GCA_019656275.1 Rhododendron kiyosumense
GGCTTACATTTTACTTCTACTGGCCCAATAATTTTTGGGTTTTATCACATTAGGCTAAAGGTCATTTAATTTTTACAAAATCATACACATATCGCACAATACAATCTACGTAAAATAAATCAACCTAATTGAATTCAAGCAGTGTCCATCTCGTCACAATTTGGTTCGAGGTGAGCTGTATAAAACTCTTTTTATCTTCGGAGCTCGTCCAAAACTCAACCCTATTATAAGCTCCATAGTAGAAAAACTAGTCTAAAACTCAACTCTATTACAAGCTCCATTGTACCAAAACTAGGCCACTGATCAGACTCAACTTGACCGAGGCTAATTTTAGATCAGCTCGATTAAGAAACAAACGAAGCTTGAGTACGTTTCCAATTTGGCTGTTGTATTTTGCAAACAAGTACTGATCATGCACTTCTCGATCAATACAACTCGAGTTCTTTACAAGCCTAATTTTTTCCTCTCCCAAGTTCATACTTCTGTTTCTTTCTTTTACAGAAAATTAATATATGATTTTGAGCCAAGAAGATATGATGGATTTAGACAGGCCACCCTTGACTCTGTCAGATGCTTCCTACATTTCATTCTTTCCCTGCCCCTTGATGTAAAAAGCTTCAATTGATACCTATTTAGGATACTGATCTCAATCGAATTCTGTTATATATATATATATGTTCGATGAACTTTATTTCAACGTCAAAATTATTTCTAACATGGATCACACCTTGCTGTTGGACAGGCGGTTGGGGTTCTTCATGACCAGCTTTCTCTTCCACTCCTCCTTGTATGACTTCTTGACAGGATCATCTGTAATTGCAATTTTCCAAGTGGGTGCGACGAAAGCAGCCATGGGAAGTAGCTCCTCCAGCGGCCACACCGGCTTGAACTTGTTTGAAACCCCACACATTGCTGCATTCAGTATCAAACCACTCCACGCCTTGCTTTGCTTTAGGCATATCAGTATGGATATTGCACCACCTAGTGACTCACCTACGTAGTACAGCCCGGTAAGAATTAATTTATATTCATGACAACAGTAATATACTACTAGTATAGATCCAAAATCATCAACATTGGTATGACAATAACCAATTAATTAGGATATATAGACATCTACAAAAACTAGCTAGGTTTTTTTTCTTTTTTTTGTCAAAATGTTAGGAACTTTATTGATTGTAACCAATAAAAGCAATATCACAACTAAAAAAAGCAGCCATCCCTAATGAGAGGATTGGCTAGGTTCAATAGCAAGCTACTCTAATTACCTAGGGGAATTAATGGTGATATATAGTTGACTCACCACCTGGTGAATGGAGGAACCCTAATTAATATTGAGCTAGCTTTAGCTACCACATTTAAAGAAAGGGGCTGGACGGGAAGTGAAGGCTCATTCATTAGACAAGGAGAAAGACAGATTTAAAGAAAGGGGCTGGACGGGAAGTGAAGGCTCATTCATTAGACAGGGAGAAAGACAGATCAGTAGTTTCGCAAACTCTTATTTTCCCTTTTTTTTAATCGCTCTATCAATAAATTTGTGTTTTTCCCATGCTTTTTTTTTTTTTTTTATAGCATTCCACACGATATCACTCAGACAATAAAAAAGTTCTCAACTCCTGGTGCTAACTCATTCATGCTACAGGCGGGCGATATTTGGTCTTGTGATCTTGAAAATGGTTAAGTGAGTCTTAATTAGCTTGTCTTCTTTCATATACGTACCTATATATGCCTCACATTCTCTTCAATTACAACAATTGCTTAACTAACAGATTTTCTGAACCTTTTTTAGGAATTTTTTGGAAAGATGTTTTCCAACAACTACTAATTAAGATCGACATGAAGACGATGAGTAGTGTTTGTATAATTGGAAAAAGTATCTCGATCGAGCTAACAGAATTCGTTCTTGCAAGATTAATTAATTAACCAAACGAGGTCTAGCTGATTTTTAGGGAGGCCTTATATATATTTACCTATTTCTTACTGAGTTACGACCCTTGTCCCTTGGTACAAGCAAATATTATTGTAGTTTAATTTCTTCATTTGCCTCCAGAGAAATGGCACCCAAGAAAATCATATGCAATATATACTGGAAATATATAAGGATTGAATAATTGATCCAATTATAAACAAGGCTTAAAAAATCTTGATTCTTCAACCTCACCAAACAAGAATGCTGGGAGCTTCGGATGGGCGGCTCGAGCCGAGTCAAAGAACTGTATGCAGTCCTCAACAACCGGCTCGATTTTAGGAATGTGACCGCGCGAACCGTCGGAGTAGCCATGGCCTTGAAGGTCAAGTGCACAAACATAGAAACCGGCCTTGGCTAAGCCGACTGCGTTCAGCTGAATGAGCCAGCTGCTCTCGTCTGTGTACCCGTGGACCACGGCTACCAGCCCTCTGAGCCGGAAGCTGCTCGCGCCGGCTGGCTGCCACGACTGAGTAAATATTTTCATGTTTTGTTTGTTCAACATGAAGCTCTCTTGGTGGAGTAGTTGGTGTTTATGGTAGAACTCTTCCCTTGTGAGTTCTCCGAAGGGGCTGTTTTCATTGGCTTGATGAATTGGATGGCCCATTTGTGTTTTCTCAACAATAGGGAATCCTAGAGTAGGGTATATATACACAACAATGTCAGTAATCACTAACCAACATAAATGCACACACTTGCACTTGTGTGACGGTGGAACTGTAGTAGGAGTATCAAATAATACGTAGAGATCTAGAATCGATTGTATAGGTCTTGATCAGCCATGGTGACTATGAAGCTAGCGGGCTAAAAATGTTATACGAAGCGAGATATAAAGGGTATCAATCAATTACGTTTGCGATTATTTGTTATCATTGATGTATATCAGAGTCGAACAATATCAGAGGGCCAAAAGCAACAATCGCTATTTAAAAAGTTGGGGTTTCCGTATTGGGAAAATGACGGTCCAGGACTTATTTTGATAATTAATACCCGCTGAGGAGATGCTGAGAATATTTGTTAATACTGAAAATGTCCTTGGCAAATATTAATTATCAAAATACGTCATTGGCCGTCATGCGCATATGTGCGTATCTTTACACTAATTACTACTCCCTCCGTCCTATTTTCATTGTTCATTTTTGAATTGCGTGTCATTTTTGAAAATTTTGTATTATAAAACTAATTGAGATCTATCAAACAAGATCCATATTGCATATTTTTCAAAATTCACACTAAAAGATATAGGTAAAAGACATAAAAGAGACAAATAGAATAATGGATAATGAAAATAGGATGGAGGGAGTATAACTTATAAGGTTGGCTTGCTTGAGGCCTTTTACTTCCTACTGATTGGACCCTTGCAAGAGAAAAATGAGATTGAGGTTATGATGAGTTGATGTGCGCGTAAGTTGGTCAAGATAGTCACCGAGCATCTCCAACCCATGGCTTCATATTGGAGATGTCAAACGTTTTTTGAAGGTTGACGTGGCATTTTGACATCTCAAATTTGACATCAAAGCCTTCTTTCCAATCCTTGATGTCAAATTCTATTTTTTGACATCAAAGTATCCCTCTCCAACCCTTAAGTCAATACACAAATGGTCATTTTTTGAAATTTGGCATGGAGGAGGGAGGTTGTCAACTTTGACAACTTTGTCATTCCCTTCAAATCCACGTAGGATTGGCATCAAAGAAGGCTGCTGGGTTGGATTGAATTTTGGTGTCAAATGTTACCGTTAACATGTCTACGTAGGATTTGACATCTCTCATTGGAGATGCTCATCTAAAAATAAAACATTATTAGTCCGTTAGCAGTTTCTTTCCGTAACCATGCACCATCCTCATCCTGCATTATAAATGAAGAGGATTAAATACGCATCATTTTCTGTCATAATGATTCTAATTTCATCGCAATACATGTGACGGGTGGTTTTTGGCTTCTAGTCATTTCTCATGATAATTTTTGGCCATGGAACTTCTCCTCCCGATGGCTCAAAATTTGACACATTAGTACGATGCGCGGAGCTAGGAATTCCATTCAAAAGGGCACTTTTTTACAATATATTAAAAAAAATTCAAAGCTAAATATAATAAAGAAACATTCTCTTCATTAGGCAAAACAAATTTGTAAACAAAAGCACAAAAGTCTATATATTCGGTGCTAAATTAGAAACATTATGACATAAAATGATGTGTATTTAATCCTATTTATAATTGATTCCGACGAGTTTTCATCTTTTTAAAATTTCTGCATGATTTCTTTGTTACTAATCTTATTAAAAACATCTCGCTCAATGTATACTATCAAGCAATCGTTCAACCATTGATTATCCATTCGGTTTCACAATCAATGGTTCAACTTTTATTTTGAAAAGCTAGAAAATAAGTTGGATGGATTCAAACATCCCACACAAAGTAACAATCTGCTATTTGGTTGGAAACTCACTACAAAACAGAATATAATAAGCCCAATATTCAAAAAATTTAATTCTGAGTAGGTGTTACAAAAACATCAAAATAAAAATAAAGAGAGGATGCAGTTGATAAAAATCTGGGGGCACGTGACTTCGCTAGTCCTTCGTTCCCTCCGCCCCATATGTGTCTACATTTCTCTTAGGAAAAATGTTATCCAACCGGAGCTAACTAGCTAGGGTCTCCTGTGTTTCCAAGGCACAACATGTTGTGTCGAATATTAAATTGAGAATATAACAAATCAACAAGCAATAAACAAGAACACAAGGATATACGTAGTTCCGTTCAAATACAAAGCAAGAACGTACTCCACAAGGAAAAGAGCAAGATGATTCACTATAAATGGGGAGAGAAACAAAGAGTCGGCTATATCCATAACTCTACTTGAAGCATCAAACAGATATCTATGGACAAATATCTGGTAGAATCCAAAAAGGGAGACACAAACCCTTGATGGAACCCTAAGAAATAAACAAAACCCTAATATCTAAGCCCTTGAACAAAAGAACCATAACCCTAGGAACCCCCAAGGTCTCTATTTATAGGAAAGCACTAAACAAACCTAAATCGAATAGGAATAGGAATCCTAGTCAATTTAGGAATTCTAATCAATTTCCAACAAATCTCCACCTTAACTTGAATTCCATCGAACTCAATACTATAGGCAATTCTCTCCTTCAATCACTCGTCTCCCCCAAAAGCCCCCCACGGGGCAATCACCAACGGCACAAACAAGCAAGGCTCAAGCACGTCTACTTGACCTTATACACACGACTCAGGAACCCTAGTTGCACATGCTTCCAAATTGAGTCTCTATCTTCCAACGAACACCTCCCACCCAACGCATCCCTCCCGGATACACACGAAAATCTGCTCAAACTCCACATGGAGTTAATTACCGACTCCACCACGGAGTTAAAAATCCGATACTGAGTCAACCTTGAATTCACCGATGAAGAACCTAAAGATGCAGCACCCACAATCGTACTACTATCAAGCACATAGAGTTTATTCGATTTTCGACCCTTCATCAAAACACGAGCACCCTTCAAAACTCTAAGACTCCACCTTTAGCGGTATGCTTCCAACCCAAAGAGTCAAGAGTACCCAAAGAGATAAGGTTCCTCTTCAAATTTGGTATATGTCGAACACCAAACAACATCCTCACAATTCCATCATGCATTCTGACTTTAACTATTCCAATCCCAACAATCTATAGGGCATATTATTCCTCATAAGAATTATACCACAGCTGACCAATTCATAAGTATCGAACCAATTCTCATTACGACACATGTAGTAAGAACATGCGGAGTCCAAAATCCATTCGGTATTCGAATAGACATCGACACTCACAGAAAGAACCATAAGTGAATCGTTGGAATCCTCTTCAATAATTCCAGCAACAACCTTCTCTTCAAAATTATCCTTATTTTTCAACCTAGGACAATTTCTCACCATGTGCCCATATTTTCTATAGTAAAAACACTTTACTTCCTGATTTGTTAAACGAGAGCCAGAAATCCCTCTCTACCATTATCCCTCTCAAAAGGTCCTCCTTGCGCCACCAAACCATTAGCATAAACCTCACTTTTACCGGATACTTTTTTCCTTAATTCCTTTGAATATAAACTAAATTTAACATCCTTCGTAGAAATCGTATCTCTCCGGTGAAGTAGGGTAGTAACACAATGCTTATAAAACACAAGTAAAGAACATAACACAATAATGGCTTGATCTTCATCATCAATCACAACATCAATATTTTTTAAATCCATAATAAGTTGATTTAACTCATCTAGCTGGTCTTTTATGGGCGTACCTTCCCTCATACGAAACGTATAAAGGCACTGCTTCAAATACAACCGGTTGATAAGAGACTTCGTCATATAGATGTTTTCCAACTTCAATCAAATACTGACAGCCGTATCCTCCTCCCCAACCTCACGAAGCACGTCATTGAGATCCTCAATTACACTATCCTGCATATCAGTAGGCTTCTTCGATTTCCCCAACAAAGTCTTGTGTCCTTGTTGAACAAGCAAAGCCTTCATCTTAATACGCCATATATAAACTGAACCTAGTACTCTGCCCATCGAACATCGCAATTTTGAAACGAGTCGCGAATGAAACGATCACCAATTGCACAATACGCAGCGGAAAATAAAAGCCTCGGATTGAAACATGGATCTCTGATGCCAATTTGTTGTGCTAAACACGAAATTGAGAATATAACAAATCAACAAGCGATAAATAAGAACACAAGGATATACGTAGCTCCACTCAAGTACAAAGAACGCACTCCACGGGAAAAAGAGTAAGAGGATTCACTATAAATGGGGAGACAAATAAAGAGCCGGCTATACTCATAACTCTACTCGAAGCACCAAACAAATATCTAGGGACAAATCTCTGGTAGAACCCAAAAAGGGAGACACAAACCCTTGGTGTTGGTGAAATCCTAAGAGATGAACAAAACCCTAATATTTAAGCCCTTGAACAAAATAACCATAACCCTAAGAACCTCCAAGGTCTCTATTTATGGGAAAGCACTAAATAAAGTTAAACCGAATATGAATAAAAATAGAAATCCTAGTCAATTTCCAACCCAACATGCTGCTGATCTACTTTTTCGTTCGTCGACTTTAAAAAATGGAATTAATCAAACATCGGTAACAACATTAAAAAGTTCTTATTTTTTTGTGTTAGGATCATTCTCAGAAAATCGTAACCATCAATCAATGTCGTTTTTGTCACGAACGACAAACTCGGACTGCTGAATTGATGAACCGTTTGAATAGCAAACATAACCTCAGGAAGCCACCTATTCGAAGGGCATTCACATGGCCATCTGCCTACCTAATATCATTGCTAGCTTCATTAATTATCATATCAACTTATACTTCTTTCTTTTTTGTTTATTATAAATTTTTTGTTTGACACTAGTAAGATGAAGATTTAAATCAAAAAATCAGGGTTTTGGCTAAATAAGACACTTGGTTTTCTTCTTCTTTTTTCGTCTTTATTTAATTATTTATTTTTTGTATTTGTTAGTTTCACGTCAAATTTTTATGATTTATTGATTCGTCTCAACTTGAAGAATCGAAAAGTAAAAAATTGTTTATCTAAACTCAATTGTTTTTTGAATAAAGCCGAACTATCTGACTTTTGTTGAATTGGATTGGGGCCATTGAATTTTTGAGCCCAAACAATAGGCGGTAGTGTTCGTTTGTCATTTTAATTTTGTTTTTCAATTATTACCCTATTTCTTTCTCCAATTATTACCTTATTTTTTCAATTATTACTTTCTTATCTCTCTCTATCTCTTTCCAATCATTACCTACTCTCCAACAATTATTATATTTCTCTCTCCATCCACTACCAAAACTAACTTAAATTAAACTGTCAACCAAACAAAGCCGCACTATTGTTCTTTGTTTTTTACGAATGGAGTTTTTGAATTTTCATAAACAAAAAGTTAAAATTAGGAAGTGGAGGGAGTATTGCACACTATTAACCGCAATAATTAACTATTCCATCTGCTCAAAATCAAGCACCACTGGCACCAACCATAGTGCTACTGCCTTAATAAAAATCACGGCCATACATAGGCCGTACGTACAACTACCTTTGACAGCTCTTGATCACGCAACTACTCAGCAATGAAGGTCATGATAACTTTACACCTATTACCCTGAAAAATATTCAATGCATGTTTCACAAATAGGGGCCCTCATCACGTTGTTTGGTTGACAAAAAATGAAGACTCTGTTCACTTTTGGATCTCTAAAATCAACTCCTCTCTTCGCACATATTTCTAATTCAATTACTAATTTTATTTCTCTATTTATCTCTCTTCACTAATCATCACATCTCAAAAACTTCTCTTGAAATCCAAACCAAATGAAGTAAACATCTTCTGGCTTTAAACAGGGCCATAGCTAGTGGACGGTAAGATTGATTAGCATTAATTGAGTTGTGCATAGGTTGATCCGAACATCTGGTTATAAAAAAAATAAGGGAAAGACTACAATGCACATCTATTATTTGGATGTGTATCATATGCACCCTCCAAAATATTATGAATTATAGAGAAAATGTTACGAATCGTATTGCTAAAAAATTACGAATCGTATAAAGATTACGAGATACACTAAAATGTTATGAATCATAATGAAAATGTTACGAATCATACTGCTGAAAAGTTATGAATTTTAAAACAAAAATTACGAAACATGCTAAAATGTTATGAATGAACCATAAAATAGGGCATGTATTGTAGACTTTCCCAAAAAATAATCATCATTTTATTCGACAATATTGGTTATGGGAATGATCTGGTTTAACCTCCAAGGCAACGTGCAAGTGAAATGAATCTTTTATGGCGATTTTCGATTTCGAATCATTCTAAGACAAGACTACAAAGGTATCCTAGTCGATTGCAAAAGCTAATCTAATGATCTAGTTCAAGTCCTATCAAAAATTAATGGAGTACGTTTTATCAGGTCATTAATTTCAGAATCTATAAATTAGTCGTTTTTCCCTTACTTGTTAATTTCAGAATCTGTAAATTAGTTTTTCCCTTACCCAAACGGACTAGGCTATTGGAAAGGCGGAAAAAAAAGTCTGTTCTTATAATCTGTTCTATGTCACATTAAAGGGGAAGGGGGCCAAGAAGACAAACACCATTAAACTTTGTTTTCTAGTGCATTCTGAATTAGGAATCTCGGAAGGAGTCACCAAATATTTCGACCATGGATGGACGCAGAATTTTAAGATTAGGAGGGCGAATAATAAAAGGAATTTGTGACATAAGAAATGCCGATACAAAGATATGATCATTTATACTGAAAACCCATCTTTCAATTTGGCGAAATAAAAACCCATCTTCCAATTTCTACTTAAATTGATATCCTCCACTCTTCAAAATTAAAATTCCCTAATTTTGTTTTCGCTTTTCCTTTGATTTCATGCATAATGTTTTATTTTAGTACTGAATTTAAACAAGAACATGTACTTCGAAGGATTGTGGTGCAGAGACACATGGTGAAGCTACGAAATTTTGGTGCAGCGGGGCTGTGGGTCGATGGATTGAAAAAATAGGTTGAGATTATAAATTTCGGTAAAAACCAATCTGGGTTTCGTATGTTTTGTAGAGAGAGAAAATATGGATGGATTCAATTTTCCTTCCTCATTTTTAGAGAAAATATGAATGTATTCAATATGACATTAATAGTTTTACCTTGTTCTTCTCCTTTTTCTTCTTCTTCGTCAACTTGTTTCCAAAACTCCGGTGATAGTAAAGGTATATATGTTGGAAAGCCAGTGAGCTTCTCCTTCTTTTTTATCACCAAAACGACGTCCTTTTGAGGAACGGAATTAATAAAAATAGCCTAAAAGGGAGGCCAAACGGGGACAACAGGGTCCCAACTTCCAAGGAAAAGAGTACATCATCCTTGTGTTTCTTGTAAAGTGGTAAATACGCATAGATTGCCTCATCAAAATTTTGCTAAGAAAAATCCAATGAGAAAAAAACTTTAGACAAAGAAAAAAGAGTAAAATTTATTAAACATCTTCGGGTCCTTTTCTCCATCTCAACTATGCATGCCAAATATTTGACTTAACGCATCCCAATATTATGAACTAGCTTCTTGAATATTGCATTTGGCAATGCTTTTAATAAACAAGTC
>BPLS01000549.1:216570-250473 GCA_019656275.1 Rhododendron kiyosumense
ATGGTGATAAACCGCCAATAACTGCCCATTAGCCCATGATGTGCATGAATGGAGAAGTTGTATGAGACACATGTGTTTATACCCATTTTTGGCTTCGTGGATCGGGCTTGTCGTGATTGGGATTCGTTAATTAATTTGGGCCGAGAGCTGAGTAATTGATTGGGTAAATCTTGGGCCATGGGTTTTTCCCATTTGGGCCCAAGACACATGTAGCCCACGTGAAGATTATGGCCCAAGGTCTTTTAGAAATGCAGCCCACGGTCAGGCCCATGAAGAAAGGAGCAGATCTGGTCCACGAGGTGCAGCCCACGGATTAAGGGATTCGGTTGCTTGCTGACGGTTATTTCTCTCCAAGTTCAAAGGCCAATTGACTTAGTCAATTAGTCATGTGTCAAGCTAGCAAGGAAAGAGGAGATAATAGGTAGTTATTGCCACATCACCCCATGATCTTTCAAACTGCCAATAACCACCCATTATCTTGCATGCACGAAAGGTGGAGTAGTCATGGGACACATGGCATCTTGTGATGCAAAGCTGGATTCGGATTCAGGCAGCATACTGCAATGCCGATAAGTACAAGTTCATAAGATGAAAAATGGGTCCAACACCAATCAAAGCTCAACGCTTAAACCAAAGTCTTCCCAGCGAAGCATACTTTCCTACTTTCAGCAAAATAGACTATCGAATACCTAGTATTCACTCTCATTCGAACTAACTTCTTCAAGTAGTTTGAAATTTACTTTTCTTGTACCGCTTTTTTATCCCGGTGTAATAAAGTTCACGTTTTACATTCCATTTCCTATACGACTAGGAAATTTTAACTCCACAATTGTGTGGCAAACCACGAATCTTATTGTGATCTTTAACCTTTAGGTTACACACAATCGCTTACAAGTTAGAAATCACGATTCACGGCAATCGTCATCAAAAGTTAGGCACTACAAATCTTGGCATGCTCGCGCTCAACGCATTCACGCCCTTTGCCAAAAACAAGAGTTTTCAACATGGCACAAGGAGGTGAAGGCGGGAAAGAAAACTCCTTAAACCGTGAAGATTGAAGAGCATGCATGGCCTATAAATATTAGTTTCGCAGGCTTAATACGGGTTCAACACCTCAAATCCAGCGCTTTAACTAAAGTCTTCCCAGCAAAGCACCTATTCTACTTTTGCTGTACCCAACTCAATTACTTCATCAAGTAGTTCGAGTTTTTACTTTTTCTTATACCCAACTTTATTATTCCGACATAATATAAAGTTCGTCTTTATTTTACGATATTCTCTATTTTTTCTCACACGGTTGGGAAATTCTAAGTCTACTTCGTTGTGGCAAATCACGAACCTCTTTGTGACCTTATCCTTTGGGTCACACGTAATTGCACTACATACGAAGTCAGATCGAGTGCCCACGCCTTTCAGACATTGGAAAACAACAAGTTCTGACACACCAGCGCTCATACTATACACGCCATTAATTTTCCGCTCACGTCTACGCGGCGAAAAAGTGGAAAACATCAACTTATGTCACTCTCACTCTCATCCTCTCTCCCTCTCCCTCTCCCTCTCTTCTCTCACGTGCAAACACACACACTTGGCAAATGGAGATCAAACTCACCGTTCGAACGATGGAGGTGGACGAACACATGCAGTGAAAAATATATAGAATGAAGTATACAATGGTAGAGATGATTGACGACAAGACTTTAATTAATCCAAGAAATCCCTAAACTATATCTTTGTTCCTTAAATTATATAAAAATCGCAAGTGGTTGGCTATCTCAATGGTGAGGCCTTATGCCCCCATACATCTAAGCAGAGTTCGATTCCCGTAAACCTCTTTCCCCCACATCCCCTAAATCGAATAACATAGATTAGGTTTAGCAAATGAGAAAAAAAATTATATCAAAATCCATTATCAAAATACAAAAGTTGCCAGATAACGGCCCATCAATGTAAAATTATGGCAATATAACCAAACACTACCATGAAGTTTTTATTAGTACATGGATCGAAGAAATTACTAACAAAACCAATGAAGCAACGTCAAAAGCCTAAAATTAACCAACCAGGTTAGAATCTGATCGGGTGCGGTGGTTGTAGCTAGGGTGGCTTGGCTTTCTCTCCGGCGAATAAGTTGTTGGATCCACGATGATATTGACGGTGACCGGAGTTTTATTTTTCAGTTTTTGTGTTCTGTTGTTTCTTGTTCCTCTCCGGTTTCGGAGAATTTAGTTCCCTGCGTGGAACCTTTTTTACCCTCTGTGGGTATTTCCGCTCCCTCAGTGAGATGCTTGAAGGGGAGGACGGTGAAGCTGGTCAAATTACTGTTGTCGTCCTCAAACCTCTTTACGTCTCCTCTCTAGGTGGAACTTTTAATGTACTCGGTGAGTGCCTACCCAATCTACACGGATAATCCAAATGTTAAGGTCTTTGTACCCAATGGAGGGCTCTAGGATTTAGGAGTTTGTTGCCTCCGGGCAGTTTTTTGCTCTATATGAACATGAGATTGTCTGTTTTAAAAAAAAAAAAAACCAAGAACAGGCTAGAATCTGTTGATTGTAATAAAAGCTATATACATTAAATAAGTTAGTACCAAATGACAACTAATAATTAACCTCTATATAAACCCTACCAGTCTCTCTTCCTTTCTTCCATCCTCATCTTTTAATTCCTCTAGCACCACCACATCGCCTGCACCAATATAAAAAAATGGCAGCCTTGGAGCTGATAGAGAGTCACAAAGCCAACGCTGAGATTTTCTACGGGCACGCTGCTTGCAAAGAGAGATGCAATAAAATGCTTGAAGAATTCTCTCTCCCAAAAGGTCTAATGCCGCTAGACCAGATTGAAGAGATGGGTTTTGATCGCGCCACGGGGTTCAATTTGATGAAGCAGACAGTGAAGAAGCAGCACAAGTTCCAGGCAATTGGCCAGACGGTGATCCTCGATGTGGTTGTCGCCTCGTTCATGGAGGAGCGCCGGATGAGGAAGGTCATGGGGGTCAAAAGCAAGGACATGTTTATTACTGTAACCGTAACTGATATTTTCATGGAAGATCCTGCTTCTGGGAAGATCTCGTTCAAGATCCCGGCGGGGATAACCCGCTCCCTCCCGGTCTCGGCTTTTGAGCTGGAGGAGAACAAGGATAATGTTTTAATTCACAAGAATTGATAAGTATGAGGCCGTGTTTGGGTTATAATTTCGTGGGAGGGCTCGGAAAATAAATTGAAACTGGTACTAAATTAAGGAAATAAATTTCTTTAGATCATTATACTCTTATCATCATGTTGGGAAAATTTCAAAGTAGCACCTGACCTTTTACACAAATCACACACAGGCATCTGACCTTTAAAAATTGTCAAAAAAACACCTGACTTATTTAAAAATCCATCAATTTTACACCCGCCGTTAACTTTCCATCCAAAACAAACAGAAATGCTGAAAATGTGCATTTTGGCACGAATATTGGCAAAAACAAGATTAAGGCTCATTTTGGCAAAATACAATATTATACTCATAAACAAGATTAATGCTCGATTTGGCTTTAAAAATCAATTAATAACTTAATTTTTGCCTTTATTCAAAAGAAAAAAAGCGCATTTGTTAGTTTTGCGTCAAGATGAATTAATAAGTCACAAAAATTACTTAACTTTTCTATCCAAACCCACCATAAATAAGGAATCAAGCTTAATTTAGTAATTAAATACCCATAACTATGCAGCCAAATAAGATTACTCCATATTAAAACAAATGAAAAGGCAAAAACAAAAAATATAGAGTAAATTAAGCTTGATTCCTTATTTAGGGTGGGTTTGGATTGAAAAGTTAAATAATTTTTGTGACTTATTAATTCGTCTTGATGCAAAACTAATAAATGCGCTTTTTTTTCTTTTGAATAAAGACAAAAATTAAGTTATTAATTGGCTTTTAAAGTCAAATCGAGTCTTAATCTTGTTTATGAGTATAATATTATATTTTGCCAAAATGAGCCTTAATCTTGTTTTGCCAATATTTGTGCCAAAATGCACATTTTCAGCATTTCCATCTGTTTTGGATGGAAAGTTAACGGCAGGTGTAAAATTGATTAGTTTTTAAATAGGTCAGGTGTTTTTTTGATAATTTTAAAATGTTAAGTGTCTATGTGTGATTTGTGTAAAAGGTCAGGTGCTATTTTGAAATTTTCCCCATCATGTTTAAAGTTTTCTTTTGGTCTAGAAATCCTTTCGCGAGTCCATGCATGCATGATCCAGAAGGAGAGACAATGAATGAGTAAAATTATTGGGTTGCCCGGCTTAATTAGCTATGTGGTTTATTTTTTATCTTTATTCAATTTTTTTTTCTTTTGCATTTGTTAGTTTTTCGTTAATTTTTTGTGAATTATTGCTTCATCATGATAAGAGAAATCTAAAAAGTAAAAAATTGTGATCAAAACCTAAATTTTTAAAATAAAGACAAAAATAAACCAAAAAGTCAATTTTTTCATCTTTATTAAAAAAAAATTGGATTTCGATAATAATTTTTTACTTTTTAGATTTCTCTTGTTAAGATAAAAAAATAATTTCCAAAAAAAAAAAACGAAAAACTAAAAAATGCAAAAAAAAATTAAATAAAAATTAAAAAAATAAGTTACTTGGCTCATAAAGCCGAACAACCATCCTAGTTGCCTTATACCATCATCCTTTTCTTAATGTCCTGTTGATAGTTACTCAAAAACGTTGTCACTCAAAGACCGAAACAAATGAAGTTTAAGGAATTTGTAAATTTGAACTGCTGGTTATTGAGAATGAAAATTCTATTGCTTCCAAATAAAACCTACAAAAAAAATATATATAGCCTACCAAAAACGTCCGACATCGGTGACTGAGGTGCGTAGTTTCGTTTTTTTTTTTTTTTTTTTCCAAATTTCGATATCAACATTAGTTGTATTTTGCTTGAACACATAAATATTGTGTTTTGTATCGGGTTTTATTTAGACATTTAAATGCTTTAGAATCAGAATATATCCATTTTTTGTCACAGAAACCAACCTCGATCTCTCTCTTTGTGCATGATTTCTCATAAGTTATCCCTTCAATTATTAGTCTCATTTCTCTTTTTATCCGTCACTCATTACCCGAATCTTGAAATTTTAGAATCTTGTTATTTATAGTTCGGCCCCTACGTGTAGGAAATCCTGATTCTGTCCCTGGTTTGTTGACGTAGCGGAATTCACAAGAGATTAGTTAGCGTACTAATCCAAATGAGATAAACAACCCGTCGCAACGAACAATTCTTGCGCACAAGAATGAAAGAGAAAATCTCTGCAATATTATTAATCAAAAAGCTGCCTAAACCCTAAGTTACAAACCTTTTTATAGGCCGAGACCCTAAAACCCTAAAAATAAACTTGGAAATTAAAAAGTCCCATAATTTGGGGCTTTTCCTAAAATTGAAAACGGGAAAGAAAAATAAGACTTTCCCAAAAAGAATCAACTTAAAAGGAAATACGATCTAGGAGTTATTAACGAAACAAATCTTTCCTAAAACGGCAAAATAACGCAATTGAAAGCCTAAACGAAGGAATTAGGCCAAAAAACACCGTTCATCATCAACCTTAGGGTCAATGAGTATGGACCGGAGCGCGAAAATACGTCAGTCCGCCAAGTTTGGGCCTATTCCGATCAGCTCGTCCGAATTTAACCAATTCAGGTAATCTGAAACTAAACACCGTTTGGACTTCCGAGGCTTGGCTCGATCCAGCTGATCATGGAATTGAGCCTCCACGTGCTCTACATCAATCCCCTCTTCTTCGAAAGAACTCAACCTCGAGTTCAAGTCTGGATATAGTGGCTCCTCAGCCTGATACTTAGATAAATCAACAACATTGAAAACCTTTGAAATCTTCATGGAATCAGGAAGGTCAATCACATAAGCATTGTCACCAATCTTCTTCAAAACTTCATGCGAACCATACTTCCTGGGCTTCAGCTTGTTATAGGTCCCCACTGGAAACCGTTCCTTGCGCAAGAACACCATCACAAAATCCCCTTCCTTGAACAACTTCTCACGTCTGTGCTTGTCTGCAGCCCTCTTGTACTTCGCATTAGTTTCAGCGAGCTTCTGTTTTACTTGCTCATGCACCTCTTGAGCCTGCTTAGCCATTGCCTCAGTTGCAACGCTAACCCCAGGACCCCGCGAGAGATGAACCAAATCCACCGTATGCTTTGGAGGTGTCACATATACCAAAGAAAAATGGTGATTTTCCTGTGGCACTGTGAACTGCACTATTGAAAGCAAATTCAGCCTGCGGCAAAGCGTGATCCCACTGTTTCGGCTTGTCACCACAGATACTGCGAATCAAATTCCCCAAACTCCGATTAGTCACCTCAGTCTGTCCGTCAATTTGTGGACGTGCAGTAGAACTCCTCTTTAGCGAAGTTCCAAACATCCTCCACAAAGTCACCCAAAAATGTCTAAGAAATTTCACATCCCAATCAGAGGTAATAGATTGTGGCACCCATGCAAAGGAACTACCTCTCGAAAGAACAATCAAGCCACATGTGAGGCATCTGATGTCTTCTGACAAGCAATAAAGTGCACCATCTTAGAAAACCTGTCAACCACCACAAACACAGAATCTACACCTCGTTGGGTACGAGGCAGTCCCAACACAAAATCCATAGACAAATCCTCCCAAATATTATTAGGCACAGTCAAAGGAGTATAAAGACCAGTATTTTGAGACTAACCCTTAGATACCTAACAAGTGTAGCACCTCCGCACAAAAATTCCAGCATCCTTCTTTAGTTATGGCTAGAAATAGCACTCCTCCAAACTTGCAACAGTCTTGCCCCTCCCTAAGTGTCCACCTAAACCCTCCACCATGAAGGTCTCGGATTAAGCTTTCCCTTAAGAAAAATTGAGGAATAAAAAGACGATTGCCACGAAACAAGTACCCATCAGTAACATGAAATCACTAATAGGCCGATTCTGAACGCACACTACCCAAATTTCTTTGAAATCCTCATCCTCTGGATACAGCTCTTTTAAGAACTCAAAGCCCACAACTTCATGGGCCAAAGTCACCAAAAAATCAGCCCGACGACTCAACGCATCAGCCACCCGATTTGACACCCCAGACTTGTGTCGAATAGTGAATGGAAATTTCTGCAAGAACGTATCCCAGTGCACATACATACTGTCTAACTTCTTCTGGCTATTGATGAACTTCAACGCTTGATGATCAGTGTATAGCACAAAATCCCTCTGAATCAAATAATGCTCCCAATGTTTGAGAGCGCGAATCACAGAATAGAACTCCTGATCATAAGTGATCCACTTTTATCTAGCTTCACTCAGCTTTTCACTAAAGAAAGCCACTGGTCTCTTCTCTTGGGACAAGACAGCCCCAATACCAACTCCACTAGCATCACACTCAACCTCAAAAACCTTCTCAAAGCTAGGTAGAGCTAATACCGGTGCAGTACAAAGCCGTTCTTTTACCAGCGCAAAACTTTGCTCCGCTTCACTTCCCCACAGAAACTTGCCCTTTTTCAAGCACTCCGTGATTGGTGCTACGATAGTACTGAAATTTCGAATGAATCGCCTATAGAAAGTGGCCAATCCATGGAAACTTCTCACTTCCGTAACAGATTTAGGCGTTGGCCAATCATGAATAGCTCGAACTTTCTCTTCATCTACATGAATACCTTCAGAACTCACCACATAACCCAAGAATAATAAGCTGCGAGTCAAGAAACTGCAGTTCTTGAGTTGAACATACAGTTTATTTTCTTGCAGCACCACTAGCACTTGGCGCACATGCTCCACATGCTCCTCTTCGGACTAGCTATAAATCAGTATGTCATCGAAATAAACAACAACAAACTTTCTAGTGAAAGGCCGCAAAACTTGATTCATCACCCTCATAAAAGTGCTCGGCGCATTAGAAAGGCTGAATGGCATAACCAACCATTCGTACAGGCCATCCTTAGTTTTGAACGCTGTCTTCCATTCGTCCCCTAGTCGGATACGAATCTGATGGTATCCGCTCCGTAAATCAATCTTCGAAAACCACTTCAACCCATCCAACATATCAAGCATATCGTCCAGACGAGGAATTGGAAATCTATACTTGATGGTTATTTTGTTGATGGCCCGACTGTCCACACACATACGCCAACTCCCAACTTTCTTTGGCGTCAACAAGGCCGGAACACCGTATGGACTCAGACTCTCCCGAATGTGCCCCTTTTGCAGCAACTCCTCTACTTTCTCCCTCAGAATCTCATTCTCCTTCGGACTCATTCGATAATGTGGTAGATTGGGCAAACTTGCCACAGGCACCAAATCAATAGCATGCTGAATATCCCTCATTGGAAGGAGCTCGTTAGGCACGTCATCAGTAACAAGCTCCTTAAATTCCTCCAATAATGGCTGTATCTTTTTAGGTACAGGAATTATTGGAATCTTTGCTTTATGTCTTTCTTCCACAACCAGCGACTTTACCACCATAGCATAAACCTGTTCTGACTCCTTAAAATCTGTCACAAATTCAGCTTCGGAACTAGCAATTGTTAGAAACGACGACCCATCTGTTTTAGGTGGTTTGATAGGCTCCTTATGACTGGAAGGAGCCATAACAATTTTACGTGATTCCCAATTAAAATTATAAGTATTATCACGACCCTTATAAACAATATCAACATCAAACTGCCAGGGTCTACCTAACAGTACATGGCTAGCATCCATCTCAATTACATCACAGATAACTTCAGAATCTATAAATTTTCCCAATTGAAAGAGGAAGTTTACAGATTTCAGTTATCTTCACCGTAGGGCCTTTCTTTATCCAACCGATGCTGTATGGAGAGGGATGTGGTTCAGTTGGCAACTTTAAATGATCCACCAGTCTTTTTGCCACGAAATTCTTACAACTCCCACTGTCCACGATCAAGTCACATACTTTCTGATTGATGGACAACTTGACCGAAAGATGTTATGACGTTGACTGGAATTTTCTGCTCTCGGCGCGAACAGCATCCGTTGCACCACACAATTCACTTGTTCCCCGTCCTCTTCTGCATAATCTACATCATAAGAATTTTCTTTTGGCCAATCCTCATCAGGCCCATCTTCTTCGCCACCCTCTTTTACCAGGCCCACCTTCCAATCTGGACACTCATTGGAGCGGTGTCCAGGCTTGCTACAACGAAAACACTTATCTCCAAAGGGCTTGGCATATGGATTAGGGGCTTTATTCACGTTTCTGTTATTAGAGCTACCTGTCTGATTAGCTCCTCCAAATTTAGAACCACCACCAACTGTAGCCTTAGGTTGAAAAGCAGGCACTGTTGGCTGTTTCTCCTTCCCCTTATTAGCAGCAGGAACAAACGAATCTCGACGGTACCCTGAATTGGCTGGTTTACGCTCCATCTGTTCAGCCTTTATTGCTAGGTTAAGGGCGTCGTCAACTTCCCAAACTGGCTACAACCCTATTCTCTCTTGAATTGAGGGCTTCAACCCATTCATGTACCGCGCTACCCGCTAACTTTCAGTCTTACTCAGATTATTACATTCTGAGAGTCGATTGAATTCAGTTGTGTAATCAAAAATAGACCTGGATCCCTGCGAACAGTTCTGGTATGACCGGAACAGATGTTGGTCATAGTCAGACGGCAAGAACCTCTCCATCATAAGCTGTTTCATTCTGCGCCATGTTGCCACAGATTCCTTTCCTTGCCTCCGTCATCTCATCTGCAATTGGTCCCACCAAACTGCAGCGCCGCTCTTCAGTTTATAAGCGACCATCTTTACTTATTTCGACTCAGGAACCTCCATCATATTAAGGCACCTCTCAACCTCTGAAACCCAGTCAAGAAACTCCTCCATCGGTAAATTACCGTTGAACATGGGAAGGTCCACCTTCATGCAGTAATCATCGAACCTATGTTGTTGTCACCCGACGGGACGGTCTTCTTGTTCTTCATTATCCTCAGGTTCGAATTCTTCGCTCTCAGCATCATGTATTACCATCTGACGACGACCGACTGCGCCTCGGGCAAATCCTCTGGCACGATTCCGATCCTGGTTACGAGGTTGGCGATGGGCAAATCCCAACACGCGATCCCCATCAACCCTCTTTGGCCTTTGGCTGATTTGTAGAGTCATCTCCTGCAGCATCTCACAGATCTCAGTGAACTGAGCGTGGGTATGTGCTTGTTGATCCTCCACCACCTTCCTTAGGTCAGTTAGCCCATGACCAACATCAATGGGTGTGTCTTCTTTTGCGTTTGATGCCATCGAACCAGGTAAAGCCTTACTCTGTTACCACTTGACGCAACGGAATTCACAAGAGATTAGTTAGCGTACTAATCCAAATGAGATAAACAACCCGTCGCAACGAGCAATTCTTGCGCACAAGAATGAAAGAGAAAATCTCTGCAATATTATTAATCAAAAAGCTGCTTAAACCCTAAGTTACAAACCTTTTTATAGGCCGAGACCCCAAAACCCTAAAAATAAACTTGGATATTAAAAAGTCCCATAATTTGGGGCTTTTCCAAAAATTGAAAACGGAAAAGAAAAATAAGACTTTCCCAAAAAGAATCAACTTAAAAGGAAATACGATCTAGGAGTTATTAATGAAACAAATCTTTCCTAAAACGGCAAAATAATGCAATCGAAAGCCTAAACGAAGGAATTAGGCCAAAAAACACCGTTCATCATCAACCTTAGGGTCAATGAGTATGGACCAGAGCGCGAAAATAAGTCAGCCCACCAAGTTTGGGCCTATTCCGAACTCGTCCGAATTTAACCAATTCGGGTAATCTGAAACTAAACACCGTTTGGACTTCCGAGGCTTGGCTCGATCCAGCTGATCATGGAATTGGGCCTCCACGTGCTCTACATCATTGGTGGAAAGGTTTTCTCTCATTGCCCTGCCACTTACCAATCTTACCGGAAAGGGGTGAAGTTTGAGTGGACAAACAGTTGTGAACACAGTTTTCAGGAACTTAAACGGAAATTGACTACGGCACCTGTTCTTGCATTGCCAACGGATGGTGGTGACTTTGTTATTTATAGAGATGCATCTCTCCAAGGATTGGGTTGTGTACTTGTGCAAAATGATAGAATGATAGCTTATGCCTCTCGTCAATTGAAGGTGCATGAGAGAAATTATCCGACACATGATTTGGAGTTGGCAGCAGTTGTGTTTGCACTAAAGATCGATATGGAGACATTATTTGTATGGGGAGTGTAATAACCCTGATTTTTGGTAAATAAAAATTTCGTTAAATATTTGAATTTTTATTACTACTTGAATTTCTTTTAAAATTCATTTTCTAAATAATCTATCATAATTAGATTTGAAACTTATAAAATTATATCTTTTCGCACCAGATAATCTAGTCATTTTCTAAAAGACAAGTATGCTTGTAGAAGCACTTGTATATCTTCCTAGTGAGTAAAATAAATTCTTAAATTACATTTCTTAACTAGAAATCTTACTTAGCAAGTAGAATTAGCTTCCAACCAATTAGTTAGAGAAGCCTAATTACCATTTCACCTAGTTACATTCTCCTAACCTTAGATGGACATTTTTGACCATCTTTGACCCTTGTGAACCTTCCTAGAAACCTAGTTAAACCTTTTGAACCCATGTATATATCCATTGGGTAATAAAAACTAGGAAAACTATTGTCCATTGGATAATAGCATGACTTGACTACCCATCATTGTACTTTAGACTTGTCATGTCATGAATAATGTGATATGATTACATACCCAGTGGATAATAAAACTTAGGAAAGTTAGTGACTATTGATTGAAGCCATGTCATCATAGTACCTTTTAACTTGTCATGTCATGAATAGTATGACATGATTGCTTGTCCATTGGGTAATAGAAAGTAGGAAAATTATTACTCATTAGTTCATAAGGTGATTAGAAGTATATGTATGTACTTACCCCAATTCATGTGCCAGTGTACTTTCCCCAACTTATAGAACAATATACTCTCCCAAATCTATGTGTTGTCTTATCTAGAATAATCTTGACATCACCATCACCTTTTACCCATTAGTTAATAATTTGGAGGGTAGTTATTGTCCGTTGGTCCATGGAAATAAGACTTGCACATATGAGCATAGTATTAGTCATGATAACACCTTTATGTCTTGTCAAGAATAGTAACTATCACTATCCTCACCTTTACCACTTTGACTATTGGATAAATAATAATAGGAGAAGTTCTAACCTTTGGATAATAGAAATAAGATTGCCCATTGTCTAGAAAGTAGTACACACACACCATAATTGGACTTTCTATTACATACACAAACCTAGTCAATATTGTACTTCCTTACCCAAATCCTTGGATTGTCATATCAAGGAAGTACAATCCTTCCCCACTAAATCTTGCTCTTTTCCAAGAAACCCACCCTAGCATTGAGTGGTCACATCAACATCTACCAACTTTGTGGGAAAAAGAGAGAGAGAGAGAAAATTCAGAGAGAAAGAGAAAGAGAGAAGGCCGAGAGAGGGAAGGAGGGTCATGGAGAGGAGATCTTGTCTCCTTTTGTGTTGTCCCATCAAGCACAATCCCAAATAGGACTATGTACTTTCAAGGACAATAAGAATATGGTAATAGTTGACAAGACTACACCGTAACCACCATCCATCATTGTTTGGACACTCATCATTACTTAGATTTGATTTGGAAGAGAAAGGACTTGATGTGACTAGAGATTGGAGTGTAATGAGTGTGATGTGACAAGGCATGAACCAAAATCATGAGAGGGGGAGAGAGAGAGAGAGTTTCGGCAGCCATGGGGGGAGAGGGAGGCCTCATGTTTTGGCTATAAATAGCCCTCCCATACTTCATTTCAACTCACACCAATCCTTTCATCCACCTTCTCTCTAGAATTCTTGAATTCTTACTTTGTTCTTTCTTCTTCTTGAGTTCTTTAAGAAACTCATTCTAGATCGCCACAAGACCGCCACTCGACCACCCTTTTGATCCAAAAGTTAGTAGTTCTTAGTCAAGACCAAGTTTCAAGAGAAACCCTTCTCTTTCGAAGCTACCGGGAGACCACCGTAGGAAATTACTCTGTCCAATCACCAACTCACTTTCCGTAACCGTCACTACCGTCAAGAAGCACGATAGAATACTCCTAACCACTCTCTCTAAGTATAAAGTTCATATACGTACAAAATCTCTACTTACTTTCTCTAAGTATATTTAAAGCTTGTTAATTGTTTAAATTGTTTGAAATGCATGAAAGATAGCTAATAAATCTATTTTGCTATGGATGTATAAACATGTTGAATAAATGCCTTTTACTTCAATAAACATATACTATTTTGAACTTTCCAAAAAAGAAAGAAAGAACGAATTTTGAAAGATAGAAATTTGATGCTTGATTGTAAGCATTCGTATTTTGATCTTTATGATGGTTATGAGAATGCATACATGTCACTAGAATTACTTGCATTACTTGTGGTTGTGTGATAAAGTATAAGTGGTCTCCACTCCAAGGGCGTCCGTACATGTGGCGTTATGCTTTAAAGTTGTGATTTGAGCATGCTAAATAATATAGAGTTAGATGATCTTGCTAGTTTAGTTTCAAGATTACAATGAATGATTTCTTATGTGGAAAGTCCTACCGCGGAGTCTATGTATGAAAACGAGACACAGAAATTGAGAAAGTTAGAAACATGACGCCTAGGATGTGGTTAATAGATAAATGTGTTCCGAAGAAGGAAATATTTTTGAAACTACATTATGACCAGTTTTGGTAGCATAATGTGAGTTGTGTGTGTGCGCGCGCCAGTGGGAACCCGGGACGGCGGAACCATTGTGAGGATACTCGGAAACCCGAAACGGCGGAACAGAGGTTGAGTGTGTAGCTTGGTTATCCGCGGAGAGGAGCTAATGCAAAGTTTTGTGTGCCAATAGAAACCTGGGACGGCGGAACCATTGCGAGAATACTTGGGAACCTGGAACGGCGGAACCAAGGTTGGGTGTATTAAAAACGATTTTGGAAATATTGATTTGGTAAAGAAAAGAGGAAATGATGACACGGTCTACGACAAGTCGCGTAGGAGGAACTCAAAAAAATCATAGACACCAACGTTGGTTTGTTTAATGAATGTGGATGTGTTATTATTAGCAATTTGAATTAAACATGCATGATCTATGTGGAAACCTTATCAAATGTTTATAAGTTAAGGGTTAGTGGGTATGGTTTATTCTATTGAGTTTTTGTAACTCATGGTTTTACCTTTTATGACCCTGACATATTATATGAGTGGCGACGCCGGTATAATATGTCAGATCTTATAGATGAACAAGGCGAACTCTTCACCTTGGAGGCTTTCGGAGCCGAAGAACTTACTAGGATGGAGGAACAAACGGAACAATAGATAGGGACCTTAATTTCCCTTTTATGTTTAATAAAAATACTTTTACGAGAGTTATGTTGTAATAATGAGCCATGACTCCGTTTAAGTTTTCAATAAAATTATCCAATTAACGTACTTAAAATTAGGAGCATTACAGGGAGACTTGTGAGATTTACACAGATCATAAAAGCTTGAAGTATATTTTCACTCAAAAAGAACTTAACTTTAGGCATGGACTCTGGAGGCAACTCAGGGATTTTTTTTTGTTGACCTCCTTTGGGTGTCTCATCTTAGTTATTTTAATAATCGCTTCCGCATTCGAAACATTTTTTAGATATTAAGTTCTTCTATTATTGTTGGATCACTGGATATTATTTAGTTCGTGGGATATTTGTGCCCCATACTTTTTGTTGAAATTGTTCTTAATTAAAAAAAAGGGGTGGTTGTTTAGTAGTTCATTGCTTTGGAATATAATTAAATTTCTTTTTATAGGCTATATGTTCTACAAGCTTTGGTCTTGTGGTTCATGGCCAGTCACTTCTCATTTTGAGGTGTGATAATTGTGGTATAAAAAAAAAAAGAAGAAGAAGGAGGAGGAGGAGGTTAATGTTATGTCAAATTGTTGTTTTTGTTAATGCCAAAAGTTTAGTACATCATATATTTGTAACCATATGAAGAGTGCAAAACTAGGCTTGATGCACTAATTTTTTTTTTTTTTTTGTTACATATAAAGAATTAGTTTTGCCATCTATCAACAATTTCCAATAATTAAAATAACTTCACAAACAATTAAAATATCTTTACTGTAACAACTTCAATTTTTTTTAGTGAATAAAAATCTCGTTTTTGAGAATTCATTATTTATTTCTTAGCCTTGCCATGCATGCAAACCTAGGATGGATAGCCTTGAACTTAATTACTTTTTCCAAAATTACTTTCCTAAATTCATTGTAGGTGTTCATGCATGCAAACCTAGGATTAATAGTCTTGAATCTAATTACTTTTCCCAAAGTTATTTTCCTAGATTCTTCCTATATATATATGGACACATGGAAAATAGGAGGAGAGAGAGAGAGAGAGGTGTGGGTGCATGCGCCTACATTATCCTAGAAAGCTATGCTTCCTTACATATTTTTTTGCCTTTAAGCCTAATTACCACATGATAATCCATTCCTAGACTATAATTATCTAGAATTTGCCTAAAAAGCTTAAGATCCTACTTGCCTTATATAACCTTAAGCCTAAAATGAAAAAGACAAGTCATGGCATGCTTGGAAGGCTTGATTAGATAAGACCATGGAACAAATCCATGAGAGAAATAGAGAGAGAGGGCTGGCATTGTAGAGAAAGAGAGGGAGCCAATGTTTTGCTTTAAATAGGACCCCTCACTTACCATTCAACACGCACTTTCCAACCATTCAATTTCTCTCTCTAGAAATCCTTGCATTGTTCTTTGTTCTTACTTTGTTCTTGGTGTTCTTGAGTTTCTTCTTGAGTTATTCAAGAAATTCATCTTAGACCGCCACCAAATCACCACTCGACCACCCTCTCGATCCAAAAAGTTTAGTAATTTAGCCAAAAACTAGTTTTAAGAGAAATCTTTCTCTTTCAAAACTACCGGAAGCTCACCATAAGAAGTCACTCCATCCGACATACTTACTTTTTTCCGTTGCCGTCTTACCGCCAAGAAGAACGGTAGGTTTTCCACACCTACTGTTCCTAAGTATACGTAGTTTATCATTGCACTCTAAGAATGATTAGACTATATGATTTGTCGTTTATATGTTGAAATGCATGAGAACTTGAAAAAAAAAATTTACTCAAGATTTGAAAAGAAAAGGGAGTATGTTGAATATTTCGACTTTATTTTCCGGAAAAATATATGTGGTTTTGAACTTCCTTAAAAGGAGGGAAGAACATATTTTTGAAATATAAACTTGATTGAAAGTTTTTGACCCAAAGGGGATTAAACCCGACTATAGAAAAGGTTCCCCTCCGGGCCAGGACAGAGCCCAACCCAAGTAAATTTGTTTTTACCTTTGATCTTGAGCTTGAATGCGGATGGATGAGTGTGGATAGGATCGGGTGAGTATGGATGAGTATGGGTGGGAGTGGTTATTGGATGTTTTGGTAGGCAAGATCTCAAAGTGAGTAAAAAGACTAACTTTGATGGTGAAGAGAAAAATGGAGCATCTTGCCTAGAGAATGTCTTTTTAGGACAACATTTTCAAGGCTTGAAAATGGGGAATGGGCAAAGTAAGAGAGAGATTGGGAATTAGGAGCCCCTTTCTCTTAAGTGGGGGGGGTGTATTTATAGGCAAGAGCTAAGAATTTTGAATTCAAATAAGCGAGGTGCTTCCAAAGTGTGCTAGAAGTGCTTTTTCAACTAAGCAATTTTGTAGAAATGGCTCAAACAGGCGTAACCGACAGCTTACTGAGCCAGTCGGAACTTTTTCATAAAATGCCATGCGGTTAACCTCATGACGCGTGCAGCGTAATAAGTTTTATTACGCCATGCGGTGTAGAAGTGTTCTGTGCGGTATTCTAGGTCCAGTCCAAGGTTTTTGGGCTTATCTGGGTTTTTGGATTCTTTGGGCTTTTGGGTTTATTTGGGCTTTGGGGCTAAGGAAGTCATTTATTCAAGTTCTCAAAGGTATCGTTTCCTTTATTTCATCATCAGGGTGTTCAAAGAACCTCTGAGGTCCGGATTGGGATGTCTACAGGTTATAAAAAGTTTTTCAGTACGCTGGAATCACTCCTAAGCGCTCAGGAGTGTTGTTATTTTGTTGCAGCTCGTTTCTCCTTTTTTGTTGCTATTCATGTGAGTTTGGTAGATATTGGGTGTGCACTGGTACTTCCAGAACTCAGTTAGGTTTATTTTCAGTTGCAAGGAAGCAAGGTTTGGATGGTTAGAACCAGTTCTTAGCTATTTAAGTCTCTTGCTGAGCACATTTGTACATTAATAGCTTTATGTTTCTGTTGGTAGTATTAGAATATGTTTGGAACTAACCAAATTTGCAGGGTGGCTTGACAACACTCCCGAGCGCTCAGGACCACTCCCGAGCACCCAAGAGTGATTCCAGTAACAGTTTCATTTTCTACTATTTTGCATCTTCATCTTATTACATCTTGTACACCTTGCATATGCATGCACTGCCACCCTTGGTACTTGTAAATACTTGCTAACTGTTTTTATGAAATAAAATATTTTCAATAAATTCCACAAATATTTAGTAGAGACCGATTTCGTATTGGGCGAGAGGGGTGCCATAAAACCCTTCCCCTTTTATAACCTAGCTTTTGAATCCAAAATAATCTCTGATTTTCAATTTTAAACAATCAAAACGGTTTCTTGGATGACAGACCTTAAATCCGAGTGGCGACTCTTTCATTTTGAAAATATTTCTCTCTTTTTCGGGCCATCCAAAAGCCTTTCGGGCGGGTATCCCACAATGCCTAGACATTTTTTTAAAGAAAATTGCTCTGTTTTATAATAAATAAATACATATATTAGACCAGAGCAGATAACATTATCTATTATTTTATTTTTGGAGTGAGAAAAAAAATAGATTGATACAAATAACATTATCTGTTATTCTTTAAGAAAATACAGATAATATGTTAACACAGATAACATTATATATTGATTTATCTCACACTAGATATAGCTTTATCTCTTAGAGAAACATTATATATTGATTTATCTCACACTAGATATAACTTTATCTCTTATAGAACTTTTATTGAAGTTTTCAGGTTGTCATTAGTATTTTGCAAAGACCAATGGGCTTGTAATCCAGTTGGTAACTCATGGCTCTCCCTTCTGGGAGACTAGGGTTCGAGCCCCGCCATGGGCGGTTTGTGGGTTCATGGTTATGGATAGCCTCTAAACTCTCTGTGAACTAACTCACTAACTTCTCCCACTAACCCCCGTTGATATATACAATATTGACAAAAAAAAAAATTATTTTGCAAGATAGAGTTATATGTTACTTTTTTAAAAAAAAAAATACAGGAATTATACTACCATATATAACATTATCAGTTGTTTTATTTTAGAGGGAGAATGAGAATAAATTAGAGAAAATAACATTACCTGTTGTTTTTGGTAATGTTATTTTAGTAGATACAAAAAATAAAGTAACACATATAACGAACAAAACTTGAATATTTTTTAAAGTTTGTTAAGCTTTCAAACCAAGCTCAAATAAGACACTGCTCGACTTGCTCAACTTATGATGCTTAAAACTCTCAAGCTAATCAAACTTGATTTGTGATTAGTTCAAGAGTTTTTTTTGAAAACATCCCTCTAACTATCCACCAGATTTTTACTTAGTCCTCAAACTATCAAAATGTTTTATTTAGTCCTCCAACTATTGGCTTGCATTCTATTTAGTCCTTCCGTTAACTTTCTATGTGACGGCAACTGTTTTGTTAAAAAAAAAAAAATTCCAACCACTAATTTGCAATCCTATGGAGTAGAAACGTGATTATGAGAGCTTTAGAGACAAAATTTGATTATGTCTCTTTAGAATAATATGATCAGAATAATAAGATCTTCACACCCATATTCATTAAATGAAAAGTTAGACAATTGGATCAAACATCTATAGGTATTGGATTGAGCTGATTTTTAACTTGGGCCCTTGAAAAAATATTTTACATTTAGGCTCCGTTTGTTTGGACGTAAAATATTTTCCGGTAAAATGTTTTACCTATTTTCCGGTGTTTGGTTGTGTAAAAAATGAGGAAAATATTTTACATGTAAAACATTTTCCATCAATTGGATGAAAATGACTTACTCTTAAATTTTCCGTGAGTTATTTTTCGAAATGAACCTGCTGCATTCTCTTGCAATTCTCACTGCTCAGTTTCCTCGACCGCCAATCCTAACCCACGTTCAATTCCAATAATCTCATATCTATCCACCGTTTAAACTCTCCATCTCACTCTCTACACTATTTTGTTGATTTTCGAAAATATTTTCATGTGTCAATCAAACACCGGAAAATAAAAGTTTGAAATTTATTTTCTGAAAAAACATTTTACATGGAAAACATTTTACATCGAAACAAATGGAGCCTTAATGAATAGCTCGGATCATGGGTGTGAAGATCTTATTATTCTGATTATATTATTCTAAAGAGACATAATCAAATTTTGTCTCTAAGGCTCTCATAATTACGTTTCTACTCCATAGGATTGCAAATTGGTGGTTGAAAATTTTTTTTTTTTAACAAAACGGTTGCCGTCACATAGAAAGTTAACGGAAGGACTAAATAAAATGCAAGCCAATAGTTGGAGGACTAAATAAAACATTTTGATAGTTTGAGGACTAAGTAAAAATCTGGTGAATAGTTGGAGGGATGTTTTCAAAAAAAACTCTTAGTTCAATAAAAACTTTTTTGATATCATTAAGCTTCGAAACTAAACTTAAACAATCAATCATTCAACTCGTTCGGTTCGTTTATCACACCCCTAAAATAAAACACGTCCTCCTCACATTGTGAAAATTTCTACAGGCCCAACCTCAGCCCAAGTCCTGAGAAAAATAGTGTTGTACTAGATTGGACCTAATGGCCTACGTTAAATCGCTCTCTGGGCCTCCTCTCGACTTGAATGCCAAAGCCGTTGAAAGACGGAAAGACGATGACGCGTTGAGCCGACGCATGAATGCCATCTTGTTGGACGAGCTCCCGTGCCATCCAGTTTGGGTGATTTGTGGGCTTTTCTCTCGCTCACAATAATAATTATAACACACAATAATAATTATAACTGTTCACTTTTTAGAGTTCAGCAAAAATATTGATCACATAAAAAAATGGGTTGATTGTATATTTTCTGATATGATTTCGAAATGCATTATTAACTTGTTTTAAAAAAATGTGAAATACTGAATTGCAACCATTTTGATACTATTATTTGAGACTTAATGTATTTCAAAATTATATTAAATGGTATTTGATCAACTTTATTTTTTACGTTATCAATGTCAAATTCTAAATAATGAATGGCTCCTATCATTATTGTAAAAAAAAAAAAAAAAGCTCACCCGAATTGGATCAGACGGGTGAGCATATTAGATGAGAGCTGAGTCTCATCTCGTTAGGGTTGATGACACCCAGGGGCAGTGGGTATAAAAAAGGTTTCGTCCATATTTCCACAGTCCATGTTTTGCTGAACACAGTCACTGTCTGTAACAAAGCAATTCAAGCCCTAGACTAGCTTCTAGTGTATATCTCTCTCCCTCCCGCTCTATCGCTCTCATAGAAATGCCTCCGAAGGCTGCTAAATCGAAGGAAGCACCTGCCGAGAGGCCCATCCTTGGACGCTTCTCATCTCACCTCAAGATTGGGATTGTACTCTCTCTCTCTCTCTCTCTCTCTCTCTCTCTCTCACACACACACACACACATTGTTGAATTCGGTTACGCTGTGTTTGGTTATTCAGAAGCTGTGGGAAGTGAAATGAAAATCTTATTAAAATTGCATCAAGAATTAGTGATTCATATCCTACTTCGTGTGGGATTCAATTCACGTTTCATAGCTCAGTTCGTTTGATTATTTCTATCTTGCTTTCTTTCGTTTTTGAAAACGTTATTTGCGAAAAATATAGTGTTAGATTGTGGGGTTCATTGGCGAGTTTCTGTCGAATGTAGCCTGTTGCACAGCTAGCTTAGATTAAAAAGTAAGTTCTCTGATTTTTCTTATGAATAGACGCAAGCACAAGTTGATATGATTCTTGAACTGCACTCATTCTATGAAATTTTAGAATAGTATGGACTTAACTTTTTCGAACACTTGTCCAATTTGTCCTTTGCCTTAAGTTATGTTTGTTTGGGCGGTCTAGTAATTTGGGGAGCTACATTAGTGGTGAGGGGATTACCACCACATATCCTAAGTTGATGCTTCGCATGAGGTTAGATTGCTTTCAAAGTAAAAAAATGAAGCACGAGGTTAGATTTATGAAAGTTTTTCTATGCTTAGCAATTTTAGGAATTAAACTTTGGTTTGTAGGTCCTTCGGTGTAATGATATCAAACTGTTGGAGATACGTATCCCATCTAGTTTTTTGTGTGTGTGTGTGTAGAAGTCCCATGATGGATGATACGATGATGTATCTTACACATATATGTGTGTCCCGATTCAGTACATATCTTACAATGGGTTATTGAGAAAAAGTTAGACCTTATTACCCGAAATGCATTCTTAGTCGTTTGATCTAATTGTGGCATTGTTAAAACCCGTTGAAAAAAACACCGAACTCATTCCATTTGGGCTCGAATAGAAGAAAGAAGTCAAGAAATCAGATAAGGTCTCTTCTTCCCTTCCCTTGCCTAAGACACTCGAAATTGTCAATGCGATAGATTCACTTGAGAGACTCCGAATTTTTCGTCATAAAAACTTCTTTTTTCTCTTATGAATAGATTTCTAGTTTGTTATTTGGTATAACTATTTTCTAATTGTGTATTTATTATCTTGTAGTTCACATATGCGTATCTAGAATACGATTCATAAAATGAAAAACAGGTAAAGGATACGTATCTCGAATTGACAACTCTGGCTATAATGTATTTAACCAAATGTTACAAGCATGTCCAGCCGTATCTGTATGTCGTTTGTTTAGAGTTTGTTGTATTCGTGTCCATATTTGCACTGGTACCTGTATTTGTGGTGCATAGTTTGGTGGGCTTTCGTTGTCCAATTGTTTTGCAATACCTCTAGCGACGGTTGCCCACAGATTCCGAAAATGCAATGCCACGGAATTTGTAATCCATTCACATGTCTAGTCAGGCCAATCAAACAAGCCCTCTGGATTTGTATAGGTATTCTCTGGAATTGAAAGCCAACATTTGACTGTGAATACTTAAGGAAGAGAGGTAAATTCTTACCTGGCTGGTGTTGCTGTTGTGCGGGCACTGTTGATCACCTTCCTTGGCATAGTTTTGTGTCTTTTGTCAGGAGGTCTTTTTGGTATTTGGTTGTTTTTGTTTTTGGAGTTTCCTGGGTGATGCATGGATCAGTCACTAAGGGCTTGTTCATTTGGGATACTCAAAGTTCCGTCGCACGGTCTCCAATAAATTTACTCTATCTATCTTATTACACTTTAAAACCTCCCTCAAAACCCAAACCAAACAAGCCCAGCTTTTTTCAGCTTCCAGATTTGACTGCCCTAGGAGATGGTTTAGGAAGGCTTGGGAGGTGGTTCCTTTGTGTGTTATGGTGTTTGTGAAGTTAGAAGAAAAGGAGGTCTTCATTTCAGCTTTGAAAACAGAACATTGTTTCGTTTACACCTAAGACCATGAAAGCTCTTCCCCCCATGAAATCCAGAGGTAACTCCATTTTTTATTTGTTGCTTGAAAGGTGTTTTCTTGTTATGATGGCTCTAGGAGTCCTACCCTAGGTCACAAATATGTGGTGGCGTAGCTACAACGGTTGTGAGAGCATGAGCTCATTAATTTTTGAAATTCATAGGAGTCCATATTGTTTTAGTTGATTATGTAATTGTATGTAAAGAATGAGTTTATTTATACAATTTAGCATGTGTCTTACTAATATTACGTAATCCTTAAATGATAATTGTTATATTTAAGTTTTAACCATGTGGCTCTATATAAATGTGTTGTCACTCAATAAATAAAGTTTTCCTCCCGCCCTTTGATGATGCTCCACAAGGAAGCGTAGGTGGAACTTCATCGTGGTCTCAACTTTGACACTTGCTAACTATATTTTGGTTTGATAAACCTTCAAAACAGTCAATACGCTAGAAGGAATGCAGGATGTGTTGTGATCCATGTAGCATGAAAGTTAGGTAGTGCCTAAGATGTCAAGATATTTTGTAAATCCCAGTTTGATGTGTTTGAATTTTGAAGGTTCAATTGTACTGGTTGGGCAGGGATATTCATGTTGGCGTGGATATTCTTGTTCCTTTTAGATTTCGGTTATTCATCTAGGGGTACTCTTTGAAAATTAGTCAACTGGATATGAATTTCTACAAACAAATTTTGAGGTGTCCCATGCTCTGAAAATTAGTTGTTCCGTTGATGCATTATGCGTTCTTCAAACTTGAAATGTTTAGGAATTAGGATGCATGTTTGTGCCTACTGGAATTTGAGTTAGTTGTTATAATTCTATTTCTGGTGTACGAGTTATCCCATGACGAATGGTTTCATTGTAGAGAATGAAATTCATTTTCATTTTCACAGTCTCTCTCTGAATGTGGGTAACTGAGATGACATACTCCATAACTTTTTAGCCCTTGTCTAAATTTCCAGTGCTGTCCTTTGTGTTACTATCCTTTAGAATGTTTTTTTAGATTCTCCACTATCTTACAACGATCTTTTTTGCCTGGTACAGCACCAAAATATCAGTTGATGACAACATAACATTTTGTATTTGTGATCTCTTGCCTTTTGTTCACCATAGTTCATTTGTGTTATAATCAAAATGCTGAACTATTTGCTTTTATTAATTTTCAGGTTGGATTGCCGAATGTGGGAAAATCTACTCTTTTTAATACACTCACAAAGTTGTCGATACCAGCAGAGAACTTTCCTTTTTGTACCATTGAGCCCAATGAGGCTCGAGTTTATGTTCCTGATGAGCGATTTGAATGGCTTTGTCAATTGTACAAGCCAAAGAGCGAGGTTCGTACTACACTTTAAAATCTTATTTTTCTTTCACAGATAGTCTGCTCTGCCTTTACTCAGTGTGTTGTGGAGATCTGGAGTAGTAGACTTAACTAGTTTTGGAATGCTCAAGAAAGACCCTTTTCTGCCGTACATGTCCTGCTATTTGCTGGATCTTAGGCACTAACATTTGTTGCGACTAGACTGTTTGTATATCTGTTTGTTACATGTGTTCTGTGATTCTTCGACATCTTAAAGAGTTTATGTCATAAGATACAGGCTTTTGGCCATTTTTGAAGGGTTAGACAGAGTATTTGAAAGATGGTTAAGATTCGATGTTGCATGCGTTCATATTTAGAGCAAATCCAATGCACTATGGCTAAAAGAGGCATGGTGGAATAAAATGTTGGCATGCTACAGTACATAAAATGTTACTAAAATTTAGCAACCTTGCTCCACTGCAAGAAATGCTTTTTCTTTAATTTTCATGCTGAAAGTCAAAATCACACCGCATTAGTGGGTCCCACATCAAGACAAAAGAAAGAAGATATGCTCAATATTTGAGAGATGACCAAAGAAAATGCCAATATGGTCCATGATTTAGCCATTGGCAAGTTTTGTCTATCTCTTTAGCTGTGCATTGGAGCTCTAAAAGTGAATGATGGCTATTTGGTTGGCAATTGGTTTAGCCATTGCATTTGGGTTGCTCTAAGTGGTTAGCTATTGCTGATTTTTAAAGAAGTGTGTCAAAAAGCCAACATTTTAGCCATCTTGCTCCAATCTGGTAACACTATTTCTTATATCTGTTTCACAAGATGGCAAGTGCAATGTCGATATGTGGATTCCACGAGGGAGAGGTAGTAACAAATGTACATGCTAAATTACAGTTATACGTGTATCTTTTACCGAATTTGGCACGGAGTTATAGCTATAGATGAACATAGTATGTGTTTGTACCTCACTATTAGAGGATGAAATTTGGAACTTTATACCCACATTAAGTATGGAAAGAACATTCTCCCTCCACGCTATTTTGCTAGTCAACTATTCCCAATTTGGGATGCCCTAAAATAGCTATAGATGAACATAGTATGGGTTTGTACCTCACTATTAGAGGATGAAATTTGGAACTTTGTACCCACATTAAGTATGGAAAGAATATTCTCCCTCCGCGCTATTTTGCTAGTTGACTATTCCCAATTTGGGATGCCCCAAAATACTTCTCTTTGAAAAGTCAAAGGAAAAGTTGTTTAAATTTCCATTAATTAAAACCCTCATAAATGACTAAAAGTTGTTTAAGAGTATAAAAAGAAGGGCTACTATTTAAAATCTAATCAAACTTTCTTAGGAGACATGCATTCATTGCATGTCCCTGTAAAAAGTTGAGTTTTCCGTGCGGGAACAACCATATGGGACAGAGGGAGTAGCCCATAAATGGAGAAGCTCAGAGCATCTCCATGTTTGACATGCTATATGGCTAGCTATTGCAAATTACAGGGCAGTGAAATGGTCTGGTTATGCCAATATTATTCTGACAAAAGGTAGATAATAATGCTGTTTTTGGGGAGAGAGAGAGAGTCTTGCTAAACTTTTGATAGGAAATGGAGAGTGTCTTGCTAAACTTTTGATAGTCTCCATTTCCTATGGATATTCACAACCATGAAGATTGTAAAATTTATTTTATCTTGGTCTTCAATTTTCGCAATTGGCTGACAGGTTATTCATATTAACTATTAAGTATTTGGGATTTTGTTGTCTCCATCAATATTGCTGTAGGACACTCTCTCTCGGTTGCAAAAAATGTCCCCAAGTGATTGGGACATAAGGCTCAGTTTGGTTTGGTTATATTACTTTCAGAGTTGTTACTTTTCTGACTTAGTTCGGTTAATGGACAGGTATCAGCTTTCTTAGAAATCCATGACATAGCTGGACTTGTTCGAGGTGCTCATCAAGGACAAGGATTGGGGAACAACTTTTTATCTCATATTCGTGCAGTTGACGGCATTTTCCATGTTTTACGTGAGACACTTGTCATTTTTCTGCAGTACAGGCCTTAAAATTGTTGATTTTCTTGGATTGTTCTTTTAGAAATTACAACTCGGTTTCTATTTGAGTGGTCTACTGCAAGGCCTATTTTTGTGGAGTCAATTTCATGCTATAGTTTTCTTTCTTCTGTCCTTGTCATGATAAATTATTATCTGCCATCCTGTTTTTTTCTTGTAGAAGACTATTTATATGTGTCCAAATTAGGATACTAGATTACTAGAATTCATCTTCTATTCACTGCAAGACTTAGTTAAAAACATGAATGAACTGGTTTTGGTAGACCCCTGTCATATTTATTTACCTCACTGTCCATTGTTGTATGTTTTCTGAACCTTAACAAATAGGATTGAGCTCCGTACATCCCTGGAATGATGTGGATTTTGGAGTAGTTTCTACTTGTCTCTTCTATTTTGTGTCTCACTTTCCATTTCTGGCGCTGGCAGACCTATTTTAGCTGTCAATATTGCAGAATCTTGTAATCCCTCAGTAATTTCTATTAGGGTAATGATTTTTGCATTCCACTTTTTTATAAATGCACTGTTTTGTTGCTTAAACTTACACACAGCACAAGCACTAAAAGATAAATTGTGGAGTACATTTATGAAAAGGCGGAGTGCAAAAATCATCTTCCTTTCTTTATTATCCTTCTTAAAAATCATATGCAAGAACATTCAGAGTTCCCAAAAAGTTGCTCAAATGGGAAAAACTAAAGACGAAATCTTTTTAAATCTTCTATTCAATGGACCTTCTCTGAAGCTATGTGCTTGGTCAACCATGCCACACGAAAGGGGATGGAGTGAGAATCATACATGATTGGTTGTGTTGCTACTAAGGCCTTATGGTTTCAACCCTTGTTCATTTCACCCCGAGAGCTTCCAAAGAGAGTGAATCTTTGAGTATATATTGCAGCCTTTTCTTTTGCTATGGCATTTCCTTGAAATCTCGTCATCTTAAAATTACTGAAAATTCTCGTCCGTGTGCTGGGTAAAGCAAAGGTGTTAGGTACTAATTAGAAGTTTCTTTGCCTTTCTGCTCCACCTATCAAGTGTTCCTTTTTTATAATTCACTTGTATTTTGTATTTTAGGTGCCTTTGAAGATCCTGATATCATCCATGTTGACGACTCTGTGGATCCTGTGAGAGATTTAGAGGTTATTACCGAAGAATTACGTCTCAAGGTATACGTCATATTTGATAAACTTGAGTTGTTTGTGGAAAGATCCAGCATTAGTTACATCTTATGTGCACTTTTCTTTTCTGTTACCTATGATCATGCAACTAAACATAACTAGTAATTTTGTTTTATGAACCACACATATATTGTATTAGAGAATAGACCTTAGTGCAGGATCCTTCTAAAATGGATGTGCTCCCGAGACGGGAGCTTGCCCCTAACTAAGATGGGAGCTTATCGAGCCATTAAGACAATTATTCTCTTACTTTTAAGGAAGTTCCGCCATCGTGGAAATAAGATTATGTGCATCATATCAGTCAAGAAGTTTTGCAAATTAAAAATATCTAACTTCTGATAATTACTCTTTACGATCGGGAAAATTCTCAATAAGTATCACTTTTCCTGCAATGGTTAAGTATTTAAAGATATTTTATATACATATTTATATATGATCTATATACACTCCTTAGGCGCTCCCAACCTTAGGAGCTTTTAGGTGGCTATGCTCTCCTTCGTTCTACTAAGGAATAGACCGATGGGCATAACCTACTATGCTTAGGGCTGCAAATGAGTCACCGAACTGGTCATGTGCAGCTCAAGGCTCGGCTCAGCTCAGCTCGTTTAGTGACGTAAATGCACGAGCTCAAGCTGGGAGTTTTGGCTCATTTGGTACATGAGCCAAGCTTGAGTTAGTCAAGGCTCGGCTCATGTTGGCTCGGTAGCTTGGGCTATTCTTGGGGTGAGTTTGTAGGGTTCTTTTACTTAGTTGTCATGTGTATATTACAAAGAAGGGAAAGACAGGGAGCAGCTCCGAAAAGGCCACAACCCCCTTACCTCTTCCCTATCTCACCAGGTTCCACCTTTGTTGCCATCACCGCCACTCATTGCCTTTACTGCCACTAACTACCAATAACCCAAGGAGTATTGATAATTTGATAGCAAATCAATCAAAGATTTAAAAGGACCTTTCAGAGCGAACGCAGCAATGGAGGAAAATGGCATATGAGAAGTCATAGAAACTATGCGATGGTACTCGTCCTCTAGAATAGTAATTGCGCAGGAGCTGATCCGGAAGAGCTAAGTTGGTGTCAATCATCCTCAGAAACAGTAATGATAGGCATAAGGACAACCATGAAGATCCCAGCAACACTCAACAGTGTGGTTATCGCCATTACAGAAAATGCTATGTCTAAGAGCATGACTAGGGCTGCAAACGAACCGAATCGAGCCGAACCCTGTTAATTTCGGCTCGGGTTCGTTAAGGTATGAGTTCGGCTCAAGTTCGATTCTAGCCTGAACACTTCGCTCAAGTTTGGCTCGTTAAAATTTTTCAAGGCTCGGGTTCGGCTCGGTTGGGTTTGTTAATTTAATAGTCTGGCTCGAGTTTGGCTCGGGTTCGATTCGAATTTGAATATCTTGGCTCGAGTTTGGCTCGTTAAACTCAAATGAATTGAGCCGAGCCGAATCTAAGCTTGAATAGAGCTCATCAAGGCTCAGGGTTGGTTCGGCTCAGCTCATTAAACTCAAGCGAACCCAAACTCTCTCATTGATCGTATAGAATTTGAGAGAAAAATAAGTATTGAATTATATACACAACCTTAAAATAATTTTACATTTACAAATAGACCCCTATTGAATTATTAATTAAATTTAAGTATAGGTTCGCGAACCTAACCGAGCCGAATACCGTTAGGCTCAGGTTCGGCTCATTTACGGAACGGGCCTAGAATTGAGGTTCAGGTTCAGTTCGTTTAGCAGACGAATCGAACTCGAACGAGCTCTTGCCGAACCGAGCCTCGAACAGTTGGCGAATGGCTCAGTTCATTTACAGCCCTAAGCATGACCACGACCACGGCCACCTCGAACAGATTCACGGCTAAAACTACGACCAACTCTCTTGAGTCCTGACTCCCAACCACCATGACTGAAACCACTGGAGAAGTAACCACCAGAGACAGCAAGGTTGCTGAAGGTGATAGAGGAGGGGGTGGCGAATGGTTGCAAGGGGTTGAAGGAGGTAAACATTGGTGGTTAAGATTGTCTAAAAGTTAAGGTTTGGAGGTTTAAAATGGGGGAATTGAGAAATGAGGGGGTACTTTGGGTATTAATAAGGAATAAATGAGTTTGGCAAGGATACTGAGAAAAAGGGGGCGAATAGAATTTCGTGGGTCTCTGAGTCTTTTTGTATTGGTATTTCTTTTTGTAAGAATTCTTTTATAGAAGAACCACACCAAAGACATGGCCGAGGGAAGTTCCTTGAGAGCCCATATAACCAAAACAGATTAATTGTTGCCCTATGTATTACAGACAGCCAAACTAACCAACCAATAACCTTCTACGTATGTTCCACTCTGTACACATTAACCTATTTGGACATCTTGTTCCAAGACAGCAAGCAAGCCTTAACATCAGTGACTATGTTGTTGATGATCACAGTTTCATCCAATCTCTTCTTGGATAAAATACAATTGTTCTTTTGCATTGTTATCTCTATAAAATAGATAAACGATGGTTATTAGGGGATATTAACACCCTAATACATTTCCCTCCAAGTAACAACTTGAACTTCCCATTTCTCTGGAAGAGCTGTTGTTGAAAAGTCTGAAAAAAACAAAATAAATATATGGATATATGGCTTCGAATTATATTTATGTGGCATCATTGTTAATAAATCTTCTGGTTCCATCCCCTCAGTTTTTGAATGGGATTTGTAGCTTGTGAACACCAATGACGAGATTTCTTGCTAGTTGCTGCCAGGAAATTGGTTTATCCAACATCCTACTTTTATTTATAGATCTTCCATTCTTTCTGCTTTGGGGGCATTGCATCAATTGCCATTAAAAGAAATAAAAAGCAGTTCTGATTTTCAGATGTTGGCATGTACTTTAATGTCCGCTTTCATTTCCATATTTTGGGAGTAATAACTCGTCTAAACAAGGATGGGCTGTTTTGTGTTTTGTGCGTGTGAAGGACCTTGAGTTCATGGAAAAGAAGATTGAGGACATTGAAAAGAGCATGAAGAGGAGCAATGACAAGCAGTTGAAGATAGAGCTTGAGCTGTGTCAAAGGGTATGCGGATTATTTGTTTTGGAAATACTTTTGCTTTGGTCTCACTGTTACCTTGTGCAATTCAATCTATTTTTATCATGATATTTATGTTTGTTGATTCCTTTTTTCAGTCTGCAGTCTTTGTTGGTCCATTTTTTGCATTGAAGTTTTTGACATTAACTTCATGTATATGTATTAGAAACGCGCTAGAAGGGTACATAGTATACAAAAGTGAAGCAAATGATGCATGAATCTTTAAAAGGGTTACACAGTGTTGCGCATTATATTTATTGAACACCATATGATGTGAAACGAAAAAGAACAATATTGAAGAGTAGAGTAGGTGTATTAACATGGATGATGCTAAGAATCATGTGAATAACTGCATGTGAGAAGAGGAAAGGTACTTTGAGGTGATGATCTTGTGAACATAGCATGAACTTGTGGTTTGATTGGTATTGATTTTCTAGCCTCAGTCAAAATTAACTGATGTCTGTATGTGCCTTGCCTGTCCATGCTACTCCTATATCTTTAAAGATGTTCTCAATTGTCAACAATGAATTTTTCTTGTATGCTTTTACTTATTCTTCATGGGCCATTTGACACATAGAACCATTATGTGCTCAAAAGGACAATACACTTTCTGCACATCCCGCTCAACATATTACAGAGGTTGTCTAACTGGCAAAACAAGATTCATGTAGCTGACCCAGGTAATTGGGGCATAGCTTTGCTGAGTTGGAAGAAGTTTAATGATGGTGATGCTTGTCTCCATAGATCAAAACATGGCTTGAAGAGGGAAAAGATGTCCGTCTGGGGGACTGGAAAGCTGCGGATATTGAGATACTGAATACTTTTCAATTGCTTTCTGCTAAGCCTGTTGTTTACTTGGTAAGTCATCTGAAAAAAACTTCCCTGCTGACATTACTGTCATGCCACTGTGCTTGTTGTAAATGGGATTTTGTAGAACCATTTTTTTTATGATGTCTACTCTTTTCAGTGTATGCTTAGTTTGCATATCCCTTGTATGTTGCTTAATTACATGAAGTGATACTGAAGGATTTTACACTAAATGGAGGCCATCTGTATAATGCAGTAGAATTAACATTACTATGTGCCATTTGTTTTTTATATAGACTTCAGTTTATTAATTGTTCTGTCAGTGGATTTAAGAGACAACTATCCCCTTCTGTCTATAAATAAGTCATGTGGACTTTTAGGTGCATTTTGATGACAGAGCTGGTATTTTTCATAATTAGACCAATTCTATATCTTCAACTATTCTGTGTTCCCTTCAACCAGAATACCAACTATTGACTCCCCTCAAAAAAAACTTTACCTCAAGTTTGGCAGTAAGAAGATGGCTCAAATCAACTCCATTTGACGTGTAGATGATGTCCAATTTGTAATCTCCACTTCAGCCATGTTTATGTGCAAGAAAGCCACCCACTTGGCATTTCTCTTATGAAGCAAAACATGATCAATGTATTTCATACACCTGGCTTTGTCTGTCCAATTGAGGAACTCCAAAAAAATTCTCAAAATGAAATCCATTACCCTCAAAAATACTAGCACCTGCTGTGAGAGACTTCAGTGCATAACCTCTTTGAGGGCAGCAAATTGTCTACTATACTGCTTCATCTCGTCTCGTTGATGAGTTTAATTAGCAATGCGGCTTCAATAGGTAAACTCCTATCAGCTCCATCATCAAATGCAAGTCATTTTTTCCTTTTCTGTCCTTTTGACAACTTTGACAACTCCAAGGACTGAAAAGTTGTCCTATTCAATTCCCAAATCAAAGCAGTTCCAAATAGGATAAAGTAATCCGAGTTGAGTGGACAAGCCGTAATGCTTCCAGAGATCAACAAACTGAAAGTGAAAGAAAGATCAATTGCACAACACTTCAGCTATTTGAGTAGTCTTCTTCAACCGAAAGCCAGGAATCATGGGGCTTTTTTGACCACATAGAAGTTTTTATCGACATTGAAAGCTATATTCAAACTTCAATGCAACTTACGTACAAAATTTGTGACTTGATTCTGTTCAGCGCTTCGGATTAGGGTACCACTAGTTGCATCACCTTCAATTTGACACATCGGATCAAATGATTTAGTAATGTTTATTGCATTGCATCTAATTAGGGTTGATGATTATTTCTCAACGGATATATTGAGGTGAGGCCTTGATACTCTGCTTTGTTATTTCCTTTTAGTATGGCGTGGAAATGAGATCTTATGAATACCATGAGCATTGTCTGCTATGCAATGTACTCACGTATCCTATCACTGTAGTTTGAATTTTTTCTAAGATTGAGTAAATGCAATCCTAGTGACATCTGAAAACCATAATTTGCTACATTAATATCCTTACTTTATCATAACTCCTGCCTCGTCATGTTGGTGATGCTGTGGTTGGCATGGAGCCCACAATTTTTGCTTGTCCTATTGCTATGTACGGAAAAGGAAAAACATCTAGTGTTCCTATCACATGTTTCTGTTTTTCTCTTGTGATTTAGACAAATTTCTTTGTTGCTTCTTTGGACTTCAAATTGAAAAATGGGATTTGTTTTCGTTATGGATTGTGGGAGATTGGTGTTGATGTGGAGATTTTGACCAGAATATGCATATGCCATGCAGGTTAACATGAATGAGAAAGATTATCAAAGAAAAAAGAACAAGTTTCTTCCAAAAATTCATACATGGTAAGTTTGATGCTGTGTTTGAAATTGAATAATTATGCACTTCTGAGGCATCTGTGTGTGTGGATCATAAGGAAAAATAGACAATGTGTTGATTAGATCACCTTCCATAATCTTGTAGAATAATCAAAGGAAAAAGATCAAGTTTCTGGCTGTAATTCATGCTTCGTAAGGAAAAACTCTCCATAATATTGACAGTTACAAAGTGTAGACAAGAATGATTTTCACAATCAGGTAGAGTTGTTTAAACTCATCAAAGAATGTTGTAAATGTAATACATACTCATCGTTATGACGGAAGATCTATGGTTTTTGGATTTACAAGATTGGGTTTGCTCTTTGAAATTTAGCTAGCTATAGTTTTAATTTTTTCAGTGGGAAGAAGTTATTTTTTCTCTGTCAATCGCTTGCCTGGTAGAATACATGTTTGTGACACGATATTCATCTTGAGTATTGTGGTTGATAATGTTTACTTTCCTGCTGTTGCTTTGAACTTTGGAGTCTATGGTTTTGGACATGGGCTAGTAACTAATAAATCAGTAATGTCATGTTGCCTTGCCGCTTTCATTTGAGTTTCATTGGAACGCTATAGCTGAAAAGCTATGAAGCACCGACACCTCTACAAGTCGAGGTATCGCAGTGTCAGACACGGGGATACCGCGGGATACATACGGGACACGCCACGTGGCGTGTCCCATAATTTAATTTGAATTTTTGACGGGGACACGGCTGGGACACCGCGGGGACACGGCTGGGGACACCGCAGGGGCCAAACTGTAATTTTTTAAAAAATTTTGGGGACGAAACTGTAATTTTTGAAAAAATTGGGGGTCAAACTGTAATTTTTTAAAATAAAATTTGCGGCCAAATTATAAATTTTTTAAAATTTCTGGGTGCTAAACTATAATTATTTAATTATTTATATATATA